>JABFFB010000119.1:0-74255 GCA_013623555.1 Fusarium nisikadoi | reverse complement strand
CGACAGCGACAGTGACAGTGACAGAAGTACGGATAGAGACAGCCCAGACCAGGGGTGTCCTTTTTTTTTGTTTTGGTTTATCTGATAAGACTTCTGCAAGCGGGGAGAGGGAGGGTAGGTATTGACTAAAGAGAACGATAATCAGGTTGAGAAATACCGAACTCGGTCCTTATTGTTGAGTCAATTCTCCTCTCTTTTCCCTCGTTTCCCTCTCGTCTTTGCCTAGTCTTGTCCTGCTGTCCTCTCTCTCTCCGTCTACCTTCTCTGCAACCGATATTATTAGATGTACATGTGTTGATTTGCAGATGCGATAGCCCGGAAATTGTACGGCGATGATGCGGTGCGACACAAGCGAAAGCCTAGACAGAGCAAGATCAAGTACATACAGTACTGTTCAGATCGTGGGCGACGGCGATAACAGGTCGGCACAGAAGAAACAAAAAAAAAAAAAAAANNCAAGTGTCCGGGGTTGTTACTGGCATAAGGGAAGGGAAAAAAAAGAAGATGAAACAGGGTACCTACCAAGCTAAGAGGGGAAAAAAAAAAAAAAAAAGGCAAATTGAATGACAAGTTGCTTGCCTTGGTACGCCCGTTGTGAGCTGTCAGCTGTGCTCTGGCTGGCTGGTTTGGTGCTCACACAGCCAAAATGTCTTGACTCTTGCAGGCGGGGAATCAAAGCCTGGGGAACCGGGGATTAGATTAGACCGGGTTTGGCTGGAATGCAGATGCAAATGCAGGGCCAGGGTAGCGTTCTGAATCTCAAGGCGCCGTCAAGTTACCCTCTGCTGTGACCTGATTCGATCCAGTATCGGCCTCTCTGCTTGGAGAAGAGATAATCCGGAGTAGCTGTGTGTAACAACCAACCAACCAATATTGATAACAGCAATGATAAGGATGCGCAGAGGCCAGTGGTAGTGGTGGAGGATAGAACCTGGACTGGAGATTTTGCCCTTGTCCTTTTTGTCCTCTCAGGTGAATGCGAGATAAGCTAACAGACCTATCAGATTCGACGTCATCAATAAAAAACGACCGACTGGGCCAAAATCAGCTACCTAGTCGCCCGACAGTGGCGCGATGGCCGGTTTCGCAGCCGTGAATAACTTATTTATATCAAAGTATAATTAAGAGTTGCGATAGCCGTCCGCTGCCTGAACTTTCTGTGTCTTTTGTGGCTGGGCAGTACTCGAAAGTGAATGAGGAGAGAAAAAGAAGAAGAAGAAGAAGAAGAAGGGCGAGAAAAAGGCAAAGAGGAGTAGAGAAATAGCAGAGTTGCTGCTACTGTACTAATTGATCATGGAGGGCTCTGGAGAAGGGACATGATGAAAGTGCAAAGAGACAGGCATGTGAGAAGGACGAAAAGAGAGAGAATACATCTGGCTTGATGGCATTCCCCGCAACGCCAAAAGTACCTGACCAGGACTTTTCCCGTCAAAGGGTCCCGTTCTCCAGATCCAATCCCAAGTTCCCCTCCGTCAACTTCGGGACAAGCCTTGTCAATTGGTGTCTAAGAGGCGTCCCCCCCAAATTCGAAGCCCCCGGAGCATGTGCCGAATCAGGAATCTCGAACTTGGGGAACATGGCCCAGGAAGGGAGGTACTGAACTTTAGTACATACTGACATTTCGTATCTCGACATCAAACGACCAAACAAAAGAGAACGCATCATCTGGGGACATTCATGTCTTTGCCTGTACAGTTGGGCTGTCATACCCTCAGCTTGAGTGGCTCTTTGCTTGTCCTTGCACGCAAATATACTAGGGGGCGTAGTAATCAATGACTCAACAGACTGAAACATCAAACCTTAAGCTCTCTCATCAAGAGAAGAGATATCCACTTGCTGCAAATCATATCCCCCAATATCAAGTCGCTTCCAATTTCCGACATGTCAGAGAGACACACTCGGCGGGAACACAGCCTTGCCTGAATCATGGCCAATGCTGAGCCGTTACATGGCCCTAGTCATGTAGACCAAGGCCAGCGTAAGTAATGGGGGATTTTCTCGGCAGCGGCGTCGTTGCCAAACGCCCAGACAAAGACCAGCTCACATTTTCCCTCGGCCGAGGAAAGAAATGGGCCACATCATGAACAACACCGGGGTCCAGTGTCTAGGTCCGGGTCTGGTGTTGCTGTGCACTGTACATCCGAGCGAGTGAGGATGAAGGCAGTGAGAGTTGAATGGATGAGCAAGCTTATCTCTAGAAAAGCAGAGGAGATAGAAATACATAATGGCAAAAGATAAGTTAAGTCAAGAAAAGAGGAACCCCCGGCCTTCAGAGACATTTTTCTGCACAACCACAGATGCCAGCTTTGAACACCATCTTGAGAGGAAACCTTGAGCTTCAAAAGTACAGTATACACAAAGTAACCATGTAAATGCACCCATAAGTCAAGTACCTCATACCAGCTGACCAAGGGCGTCCCTCTGAGCCCATTACCAAATCGAAAACAACCTGTGAGCTTGTCTTGCCTCATTCTGCATGGTCCGGCAGTTGTTTTAACGTAATGGCTCGTCTGGGGTTGATTTACCGCTGCGGTCAAACAAGACAAGACGTCGTTGTCCTCTCACTGCGCATGTATGTTAGTGGCTAAAATAACCTTTTGTCTCATTGGCAAAATCCCCGAGGTTACTTACTGTTGGATTCGCTCGTCGTGATATGCCTCATCAGCTCCCAAAACACCGCAAATCTCCCCTATCTGCTCACTTTTGGCACCACCGGCTCAATATCAGACCCGGTGCCGCCGCCGGCTACCTGGACTAGTCCGAATTACTCCGATGTTTCGGTTCACAACATGTAAACTCGGTGAAGCGTTTGCCAAAATTAACCTGTCATCAGTCAGTTATCTCCGGTTGCCAAGTGACGACGATCTTCTCGTCCCTCTTTGATAGCAACAATTCATGGAACAGGAAAGCATTAGTCATATGGTCCCCAGTTCCATTCCGCTAGAACTTTATGTACACAGACTTTGGACAGACGTTGACATGGGCCCCGCACGCGACAGTTTTCTTCCTAGATCTATCAGCTCAGAGTCAGCTCAGAGTTATCAACAGATAACTTTCAGATCCCTTGGAACAAATACGCTCTCTATCATTGGTCCATAGAAAGCCCTCCCATCACGATCCGAAAATGTCCCTTGTCCTGTCCCTGATCTTGGCTCAACAGAGACTCTATACCCCTGTGCCGTGGGGGCTACGGGGGAATGTTGCCGGTCCTGTCCCGGCCCATCGCTATGCACGGGCCAATTTGCCGAGATCCATCAAACACTGATTCTAGAGCGAGCGATATCGACAGCAAGAGCGTTATTGTTGGGTCCGGAGCTTCTGCCATGGTGGCTGTGACTCTGTTGATGTGATGCAGATGAGATGAGATGCACGACCAGCTACACTATGACCCGCTATACCGACCGATAACGGTCCAAACCTCTCCGTCCAGTCCGAAGCTCTGCTTCGACTTACAACCTCTGTTGATGTCATACGGGAGATGTTGAGTCAAAGCTCAGCTTTAAATTACAGTACCCTTAACGTTTTGCCACGTGAGTGTGGAGACGATTAGCGACAACATTGTGGCCTCGTGGGTGTAACTCTTTATGGCTTTCACTCTCGTGTCCAAACCATAACTCTCTCTGCATAGTATTCAGTTGGTTCATCTGAGCCACGAGCTGGGAGCATCATGTTTAACTCTTCACGAATCTGGAAGCCTAGTTTTTGATAAAACGAGACCGCATTCATCGTAGCCTCGAGAATAACTGGTGCATTCTCTTTGGAGGCCTCGGCCTGCACTCGACGAAGCAAAGTGGACGCAGCCCCTCGGCCATTGAACTCGGGATCTGTGCACAGATATGTCACGTCTAGGAAATGTTAGTGCTGAGTGACACATGGCCAAGGCAGCTTCGACCAAAACCTCGAACTCCATATGCATATAGCGGTCAAGGTTTGGTCGTCGATATTCCGGCCTCCACTCAGCAGCAATAAACTCACGGTAATAAGTCTTGTCACCCAGGACCTTGTCTCTCTTACTCTTAGTAAGATCCGCGTAGGGGCCAAGATATTGACGCCGGCAGAAGTCTGGGAACACATCATCATCGGCTTCTTCTTCTTCTTCCGTCTCTCGCGACCGCGGTTGCCGCTGAACGTTCCACTTAGCGAAACTCGCTATTCTCCCGGTCTCTGGGTCGCGTGCAACGAGGACACCCTTGTCGACGCTTTGAACATGATCCATAGTATCTCTTAAAAGCCATCCTCGGAAAAACTCCTTGCTCTCGGGGTTGGGAAATTGTGCGTGCATCAGCAAGTTGATGTCCATGGCGGCAAAGAAGGTGTCGGCGACACCAGGGGCCTCTCTCTCAGAGGGAACTAAAATTTCGAATGACATATTTACTGCTTTTTGTGACGTAAAGTTTGCTTAAAGAAAGCGGAAGTGAAGTATAGTCAGTAGAAAGTTGTGAAGTTGAAGTTGGCCAACCAGAAACGTCACGATATCGTTTGTGGCCTAGACCTGGGGCACGTGACAGTTTGGGCAAGTTTTTTAATCTTGATATCTCAGAGCTCTTGAATCTAGAATTTAAATTCTTCGAAGCCTATCGAACAGTGTCGGTTGTATTCCGAGTGGTAGGGTTCTATTGGTATAGCTTGAAATCAGGTGTGATACAGTACTCGAGCCTTGGTTATTAAGAAGACTAGCTCTGTGTAAGGGACTACCAGCTCGATAATATTGATTGTCTCTTTATTGGCGCATCTCTGCCATTGAGTAACTATTTATGTGTTCTGGGCCGTAAAGGAGTATTACTATGCCCTAAGTTAACTTATAGATACCACTATTATTTCACCTATAGCTTGGCCTGTATGCACTATCTACCAGTAGAACGATAACGAAAAAGGCGATGTTTTGCATTATAACTTGCAACCTAGCCCTTCTTGAGATTTGGGGCGTTCTAATTCTACTTGTGTCTTTTAACTAACACTGTTTCTCAGTGTTGAAGCTGCACCTCACTGGTAGGTATGATGACTGGTTGAAAGAACTGCTAGGCAGAGTCTTCTATTTCGTTACAACCATTGCTGTATACTGACCTATACGTTCCTTTCTAGCTTTAATTGTATTGAGACGAATCTATCGCGATATCCTATGGATCTAGATTAAGAAGTGGCCCGCCGCTTAGAGTCAGGGGTGCCAGCTCGTTCGCACAGCTTAGGCATATCTTTTCAGTCCTTGCCTATACAGTTTCGTTTTCATGGTGACTACTTGTTTGTGCTCTTATTTAAAGTGGTCTATACGACTATTCACCCCGGTCCAAGATTTTCCGGATTTGCCATCGCCGGAAGCCGATGCTATAAGGTTCCGTCTTGAGAAAGCCACTCAGCAAGCATTTCCTGTAATGGTCTCGAAACATAAAACTCAAATTGTCGAAGGTTTCCAAAACATGGGAATCTTCTGAGCTCGTTCTTATAAATCATGAGTTGGGAGGAGTCTAATCATTAATTTGCGACGAGCAAGTCTCGGTCAGATAACAATATCGTAGGCATAGAGTTGCTTCAGGGGCAGAAGTTGATTGAGATCCTTGGATAATGGTTGATTTATATCACCAATACTCTATGAGAATAACAGTTACTGGCCTCTATTAAGCTTTGATTGCACATGTCATAGTAGTACCACAAGTTCCTAATCTTGAGTGCCAGCCCGGCAATCTTTTCACCATTCACTCAGAGGATATTAATTTTGTAAATCATGTTACGGAGACTTGACAACAGTAAAAGCAACACTACGAGTCCTTGGATAAGAAAATCGGTTGATAAGAACGCGGGAGTTCAGTCAGGGCAACAATGTCGACGTTTGTGGGATTGACGCTCCAAGATTATTGAACAACTATACCATGACCTGAGCTGGGGGCCCTGAATGACTTCATGTTAAGGGAGCAGTCAAGTAGCCTGTTGGCCATCTTTCAAAATTTTCACATGAGAAGTGAAAAGGCATGAACCGTCTGTTCGTATAGGCCTAGTTCAAGTTACATTCTCTGACAGTACGGCCTTCCCGCGGCAACAAATGCAAGTGGCATATCTTGTTATAAATTCTCGCATCACTTCACATGGTCTTCTAAATTCTATTTTATCACAAGCTGATACGGATTGTTACTCATTGTGATGTAGCTTGGAGAGAGTTTCCTTGAGCAATTCAGCACTCCTAATACACCATTTGGACGTGTTTTCAACAGATATCTTGACACCACATCACGCACAAGGAACGAATTTAAGATGTACAAGACAAAGGGGCCGCTATATGGCAACTATAGACCTAGTCTGGCGAAAAAATACAATCATGACTCCCCGAGTCTGCCAGGGATTAAAATTACTTAAAAGAATTTGTGCGGTTTGCTAGTGGTCCCTTATGATGATGAGTCGCGGTCGAGCATGCTAGCCCGCCGACGGCAGGTATGATAAAATGAAACGCTGATGATGGCCGGGTATTTAGACAGGAGGGTTGAAAGAAGGAAGCTTGTTGGCACAAGCGCTGACGGCCTTGAGGGCCTTGGCGTTGGTAAGGGCAACAGCCTTGGCGGGCTGAGTGCGAGGAGTACCGTAGACGGGGAGGTCATCCTCAGCGGCAGGAGGGGTGTAGGCAACATCGTCGAGGCTGAGCTTCAAGCTGGGGACGGTGCTGATGTCAATCTTGGAGCCGTCAAGCTTGACAATCTCAACCTGGAGACCACTGGTGACGGCATCGGCAACCTTGGTAGGAGAACAGGCAGCAAGAAGCTGAGGGGCATCGGCAGCCTGATCAGCGGAGAAAGAACCGTGGATGATACCCTCGGCAGGCTGTCGCATAACGACGAGACCACCAACGAGCTTTCCAGAGACGTAGACGTTGACCTGGGCAGGTCGCTCAACCTCGGTGACATCGAGCTGGACGTTGGCAAAGTAACGGGTGGTGTTGGCACCAGCACGCTCCTCAATCAGGCCACGCTCCTCAACATCACGGCGGCGGGAAGAACCGCTGCCATAGAGACGGTTGACGGTGCTTCGGGCGGAGCTAGAGAGCTGGCTAGCAGACATGTGCCAGTACTCGAGTCCAGCGTAGGTGTAACCGAATCCCTTGATGCTCTTAACAGTGTCAGAGGTGTGGAAGTTACCCTTGGATCGGTAGAAGGGGTTGAGAGGAGAGCTGGGAGTGATGCGGGCGCCCTGGGGAGTAGAGTAACGAGCACCACCAGAGTAAGAGCCGGTGAAGGAAGACTGGCTAGGGTGCATGGCCTGCCAGTAAGCCCAGAGACGATCGACGTTGGCGTGGTGCAACCAGAAGAGGGGGTCGAAGCCAGAGAACTCGGTGGCAAGGAACTGGCCAGCGCAAGAAGCATCCCAGTGAATGGCGTTGTGAATCTGCTCGAGAGAAGCACCATTGGCACCGGTGGAAGCGAACTGGTTGAAGGTGGTAGGTCGGGTCATGACATCGTAGACCCATTGCTTGTAAGGTCGCTGGCGGAGAAGCTTGTTGGCACTTGAAGGGAAGCTATCGGGGGCGGGGCAGTGATAGATGCGAACGCGGTGCTCGTCGTCCCATGATCCGTACTTGTTGTTGAGGGCGTCCTTGGGGAAGCTGTAAGTGTAAAGAGGGTTCTTCATGTTGATGGTCTTGAGGCCGCTGCCGTTGGGGACCTTGACGTTGACATTCTGCTGGGTGAGGATAGCGGGAATGCCATCGACAGCCCAATCCCAGTAGGCGGCACGCAGTTGGTTGGCTGCATCAACGTACTGCTTGCGATACTTGGAAGGGTAGAGGTTGGCCAAACGCTTGGCATGCTCGACAAGGATCTGCTCGTAGAGCAGGACATAGGGACGGTGCCATGTCAAGAAGATGCTCTCACCGTGGGGACAGTATCCGGGCCAGCCATTGCCACTTCGACCACCACCACCGTTCCACTGAATGAAGGGCTTTCCGTGAATACCTGCAACCTGAAAGTAAGACTTCCAGTCAGTCTCCTTAGCATCGTACATGGAGCGGACGGCTCGCATGTACAGGTCCCTGGAGTTCAAATCAGCATTGGTTGTGTTAGCAACCACGCGGCAGACTTACCAGGCGGGGCCGCCAGCCTTCTGCATGTCATTGATGCTCTTTCGAATAGGAACAGCAGCTCCACCAGTAACGGGGACACCGGTAACGAAGATGTTTTGCTGCTGAGCCTCGACGGGGTTGACACCGCCGATGACCGCGAGAGCGGCGACGAGGAACTTGCCCAGCATGATGATTGTCCTGAAAAATAAAACGAATGTATTCGAACAGAAGTCGTGCGTCAAAGTACGACTTTGCTTACTCGAGAAAAAGGACAAGATCGGAGGAGGAAGTGATCAAGAGTGTGGGAGAGCGTCCGAGATATAGTTAACCCTGAGCCATGACCACGGCAACAAGACGGGGGGTGTGCAAGAGAAGAGAGCACGACACTACACGACACGATACCCAGAGGACAAAGGGATTGTCGTGGTTAGCAGGTACTTCGCTCGGACACCTTGTATAGGTGAGATGCCGAGGTACCGAATGTAAATTGCAATCTCAGACGAGATGTAGCGTAGCGCCCAAATGGGCTCCCCTGGCGCGCTTAGAGCCTGTACCTGAAATTCTAACATCCATGGCTTGCATTTCTAAATTGGTCCTGGCTGTGGACGGATGAATGCTGTGAGGATTGGATGTGAAGAATCACGAGCAAATGTGAACTAAGAGCTGAGCTCAAAGGACGGCGATGGTCCTAGACGCCCAGTTCAATGAGGCCACAATCATAGCCACAAATACTACTACATACATACATACATACGAACAACCACGGGCGACTCTGGGCCTATCGCTAAACTGTCAACAACGTAGCATCCAGGGACTCAAATTAAATTGATGCCAAGAGTAGACTCTGCTAGGTAGGGGCGGCTTCACTCCTTGCTGACAGGCTAGGTACAGGCCGGCACCCGGCACTGCGAGCACACCCAGCCCAGCCCAGGTCATGACATGATGTTCGGAAGATACTAAAAAGGGATCACCAGCGCGATGCGCTGTGACATAACAGCCTATCGCAGGTGCGGCTGAAGTCGAGTTTGGGATTGATGATTGGCACAAGGGGCATCAGCCGCTTTCCGGGAACAACTCACGATGCGTCAAAACTACGTCAGGCACTATTTATTATTATTCCGAACAATTATTAATATCCATAGCACAATGATCAACGTTGGTGCTGAGGGAAACACATCCTCTCTGGCTGGCTGGCTGGCAGGGATTGTGGTCTTATACAGACTAAGGTACAGAGAGGACGCCCCGGATCTAGCCGGAGATGCCGATTCGATCGGTACAGAGACGAGCGTGTAGCAAGCAGCAGGAAATAATCGGCTCAGTTATACGAGGCTCTCTCCTCTCTCATCTGTGGCGCGTATACGGTATGGTTCGGTAAACCTGATACATGATAAACTGGTGTGCATGTCCAAGGAAACAAACGGAGAAATTATCTCTTCGGTCAGATCAGATCAGATGCAACGGCAAAAAGCCCTTTTGCTTCTTCAGTTCAGCTAAGTTCTACCTGATCAGGCAGTTCATCACAGCCATATTTGGCCCTCTTCTCTTGTTGGGCTTGTTGGACGTTGGTGAAAAAAGCCTTCTTGGCCTTTTTTTAGCATCATGACGGGTTAATTACGGTCTCGGTCCTCGTGGTTCGTCCTCACCGTTTAAGCTAGACCCAATCTCCCTCAAGCGGTTGGAAATCCACCCAGTCATGAAACAGCCACCCGCTCGATTCGTGCATAATAGCCTGCCCCTAGACTCGCAATAGTCTAGAACTAGACGGCTGGAGGAACTAGTAGCTGAGGTACCTGGCCAAGGGGCGGGGGCGACAAGCCTTTCGTCCCCCCTCAGCAGGCTCACCAGAGCCATGAATCGTTTTCTGTGAAAGACATGTCTCAGTAAGGGGCAGCTTTGCGCTAAGGGAGAATTAAATTCATTGGATCCCCTCCCTCCAGCTTCTAGCTCGTCTCTAGCTCGCCGTGCCTCTGCGCGTGATTCCGCTTCTCTTGGGTCCGTTTCAATTAGAACTATTGATCATGCTACTGTACTCCGTAGTAGGATTGGAATTGCTTCTCTTCCAGTCATAGCTATTCGCTTGGCAATGTTGTTTCCCCATACTAACAAACAGAAAAAGATGGTGTTCTGCCGTAAGCCTCCATGCATGGATCTTCTCTTTGACCACTTATATCTTGACAAGCCCGCGTCGACAAACAACATGCATTCAGCTGCAGCCAATCCCGTATTTCTATATGTCTGTAAGCTTCCGCCCTCATGTAACTCGATGCGTTCATGATTGGGACTATCTCCTTAAGCCCCCTAGGGCTTATGGGTCCACGCTAATTTGTAAGACAAGGCTCTTTGCAAATCGCTTAGCTAATACAAGCAAATATACTGGTTGGCTGTCACGTCACTGAGACCCACAAGCCTTCAGGGGCTCAAGGAGGTATCCTGCTGTTAAGCTTGAAAACCTCGTGTTAAGCTCCACACCGCCAATGTGGTATGGCCCGCCTGCATAAGGCTTTCGATCCATTAACCTGCCGATACGAGCCCTACAGGTTCCAGCCAAGCAGAGCTGTGGGATGCCCAACTCGATATCCAAATATGGCATCTCGAGATGCTGATGCCAAGTTGGGCTGATCAGATCAGAGTTTGAGCCGTCTGCTAGGCGTTTGCCTCGTGCCTCCCCGCGTCCCAACGGACGAATTCGGCGCCGATACCGTTGTCAGATTTAGAGCATTTGTTTTATGGCTATAACCTCAATGGCTTGATGGCAGATGATGATGAGGCTATTGAAGCACCTGTAGATCACTTGACACTGACAGGAGGCTCTTGGAAGCAACCGTTGACAATTCCCGTGCTGGGTAGAAGCCTGTATTCGACACGGGATAGAGATCGAGCCGAAAGTTATTCTTCAGCTTACTCTCACAAAGTTCACCGGCACAGCCTCCAGAGTCACCTCGTGGCTGACCCCGTACCGTACCGTAACGTCAGAAAGACATAGACTAGCCATGCATCACAGTCGCATCCTCTCATAAGATCCAGTCTAATGATGTGATGAATGAGGGGAACCCATGCAAGTCTCGATTGAATCTGAGATGGATGTGCCGTGCCAACTTGCCAAGGACGAGCAAGACCAGTGCTTACGGCTGATTTATCTACATTACTATTTTCAATCAATGTATGGATGGATGCTATTGCCAACAAATTCAATAATTCATTACTAGTCCCTTGACAAACTTGGCAAAAGATCAGCTCGTTATGCGACAAGGTTGTTGTGCTCAACTTTTGCTGACAACGTCTGCTCTTGATGAATCGAGATCCGCTCCTCGTTTCTACATACAGAAAACTCTGCTGCTCCGATTTATTTGCTGATCACTTCAACGGCCTGGTTACATGTCGACGGTGTTTTGTCATGGATGATAACTTAACTCAGCATTGTCGATTTCCAATCTGGGACTGAAACACGACGTGATCGTCATGCCATTTATCAAAAGGGGTCTTTCTAGGTTCCTGTAGATCGACTTGGCAATTAAGGGTTGACCCTTGCAAGATACCTGGACATGTTACACCAAACCAAAAACACCATCGAGCAACCAACCACGGAGGATAAATCCAAGACAGTCTTGCGCGTCAGCCATGCTCACAGACACAATACAATGCCTCTTGTCCACAAAATGTCTCATTGAATTAGCAGGGCAAATATGTACAGATACAGTATCACTTTTATGGCGCAACGCTAAAACCAGTCATCGCACAATGCCACGCCTTGTGAACCACCCATCGCTTCAATACGATGCTGACCACGCCCCTCCAGCTTCCGACTCATGCAGGTCCCGGGATACACACTCTGAACTCTGCGCGAAGGCATCCTAGATACTCTTGCTGCTTACTCCGATCCACCTGTGGAAAGAATACGACACGATACAAAGTGTATCGTGCTATCGAATCTCCCTCATCCATGCCAAGTTGTGAGATATCCTCCACTTCTTTTGCCTTGGTGTGACACTCGTGGCCGGTCCTTCATGATCACCGTCTCAGACTTGGAGCACACTCGGACTTAGAGTGATCTCTCCAGCATCACAAGGTCCTGGAAACCTTCCCTCCACCGCTTCGTTTGCTCTGTGTTTGGTCTCGGCAGTGGGCTTCGTGCAAAGCCTCCGTAACCCATCCAAGCCTGTAGTCCAGCCTTGACACCAACCACACCGCCCTGGATCGCCGTCCAGTCGCCCTGTGAGACCACTTCCTGCATCTTTTGTGCTTGGGAAACATTGCCTTGCATATAGAGTTCCATAATCTTGATGCATGCCCTCGGGGCAATGTTGGCCAAGCCTGCCAGGATGCCGTGACCACCTCCGGCCAGAGAAGGTACCAGAAAGTCGGCGGAACCTGCGAGGACAAGGAACTCGGGCTCCTTTGAGCTGTATTTTGAGAGCTTGCGGGTTGCCGCGGCTACCCTGTTCAGCTTTCCCGTGTTGCCGCACGTCAACTTGACGCCTACAACATTTGGATGTCGTGCAAGAGTGATGATCATGTCGGATGACATATCCATGCCTCCCACGGCACCTGGGAAGTTGTAGATTATGATCGGGATAGGAGACTTGTCTGCGACTCTTGTGAAATACTCCAGGATGGTTTCCGAGGCCGGGGCAAATAACGTGGCATAGTAGGACGGGGGTAGGACGAGCGCATAGTCACCGCCAGCCTCCCAAGCCTCATGGCAGTATTGTACGGTCTCGCGTGTGCTCTGGCTTCCACATCCCACGATCACGGGCACATGCGAGAAGCCGCCGTCATTCAGGGCGGCTCTTGTAGTGGCGGTGACCAGCTGCCGCTCCGAGTGGGAGAGATGGACGGCTTCTCCGTTGGAACCCTGCGTCGCAAGGCCTGTTACACCAGCCTGAGCGAGTCGCACAGCATGAGCGGCAATTGCAGCGGTGTCGACGTCTTCTGTATCTGCATCGAAGAAGCACATGGTTGGAACATAGACGCCGGGTGTCAGAGGGCGTCTTATATGCTGCACGTCATCCAAGCGGCTGTCCGCAGAAGCGCTTGATGAAGAATCAGATATGAAGTTGCGATTTCCGTTGCTTGAGTGCCATTGGCTGTGGCTGTATAGCTGGGAGCTGAAGGACCCTGCTGGCGAGGGAGCGTCACTATGGGGAGGCATGATATAGCTTGATACTGCTGGGATTGTCTGAAGTTTGGTTGGGATCAATGGTAAAGATATTCGGATTTATCAGTGTCATGGGCGATAGCGTAAGCTCTTATTTGGATATCAAGTCGGAGGAGACATGGCTTTTATATCATCTCTTGGGTAGGTATCAATATTCTTCAACACAAACCCATATATGGCGGCTCAAAGGACTCTCCAGTTACGAACCTGCCTGCAACTTGATCACTGATAACTTCTCGTTACCTCACGGCGGGGCCATAATAAGTCAAATGATTCAATTCATCAACTCCGAGAGGACGATTGAACCGGTCAGAGAATCGGGCAGCTCAAAGATTGGTAGACTCGAATAAGACTCCGCTCGTATGCATCTTGCTATGAGGGGAAGTGCTCACGGGAGTCGCTTCTTGGGGTTATTCATGCAGAAAATCCGGGGTCGACGAGACTACGATTCAGGGTCTAAGAGTCGCTTGACGAGTCTGGAGCGTGGGGGTTTATTTGAGCCTTTTGAGGCCAGTCAACGTTCCATTGGAGCCATTAGTACGGAGTGCCGGGAAGCTTCTAGGGTGTACAGTACGTTATAATCGCGGAAAAGTTTAAGGAGATGAAAGGATCATGACATGGTGACTGCGCCTCGACAGCGTATCATTCAAGAGGCAGAGTCCGGAGAATCTAACTGAAATAAGCCGGCTTTAACATGGCTCTTTCGAAGTCCGAGTCATTGGCCGCGAACAAAAGAATGTTTCTCTTTATATGACTCTATACTTGATACACAGCAAACGCTCGAGCGATTCCAATTCTGCAGTGCGTCTTTTACGGACCAGCGGATATCTTGCCAGCCTAGAAGTCATCACGATGCTAAACAACTACTCACCAGTAACAATTGCTTGTGTAACCATCCCAAGCATCGTGGCATGTCTTTCCATAAACCACGTTGGTCCAAAGAGGCGTCATTCTTTAGTCAACTTAATTTCAGCTGTCAGCTTTGATGACCCGTGATCTGTTGGGTGCACTCGACAGAACAAGTTTATCCAACATAAGGTCTTCACAAGGAGCCCACAATTGCGTCACAACGAAAATTCACAGCCATTGTAACCCAACCGTAGTCCTCAGCAGGGAATCAGGTTAACGAAGCAATATATGCATAAAACGTCAAGCAGCTACGGGATGTCAGCGTCTAGGTCAGTAACAAGAGAGCTTATTACTTGGTAGCCCATGGTCATTGCTTACCCTGCAGTGACATATTAGGTCGTATTGTCTAGAGACTAGAATGAACCCAGAATATCGTAGAATGCTTTAATATTAAATAAAGAGGTTTGGCACCGTAGCATTGGCCATTGCGAGATATGGGAGTGTAAATAATAAAAACTAACTTTGGTGTTGACTTAGTTGAACATTAAGAAAATTGCATGGTAGTATCCTTTGAAACAATAATATGATAAGCTCCAACACCTCATTTTTCATAATCAGACTATATAGCTCTCTTAACAAACACATGAACTAAAGAACACTTGCGTGTTTTTCATGCAACCGGCCAAAGACTGCCGACAGAGCGACTGACCACGCTTTTCTAAGTCCCCGGTGTCCTGCCCTCGCATTACGCTCACTACACAATGCGGAAACTCAACGATGACCGCAGAAAGGCACGTTGCTACGGACACTCGGAACGCCTCTGTTGGCTATAATACAAGCACCAAAGCGGAAATGTTGAAAAGGATCATATTTCCCACTCCATCTTCGTACCGGCCGAATACACAGCTCAGTTATGTTATGCACTACGCCGCCGGAATACCACGACCACGCACATCATCATCGCTTACAGCTTCTCGTCGCAGTGCATGCAATACGTCCAAGCGGGGAAGGCGGTGCTGATGTCGAGGCACATTGGGGGTAGAAGATGGCATGTTGTTGGCGTCTTGCCTTTGAACCAACCAAGCACATAAGCCTTGGTCACATGAAGGGAGCATATGGTGTCATCTAAGTTGATTTTATCAATAAGACCTGCTTTGGTTCAAGCGATATGAGGTAACCCTGACCAAAATCGTTCCTTCGTAAATATGACCGAAGCATCTGCAATAACTCCAAAAACCACAGCCTCATGCTCGCCAGTACGCCATATAAAAGGAGAAAGAAGTGAATTTTTATACAATAAGCAAGTCGTCATCGTCATCGTCGAGCGTGATCTGCCGGTCGAGGAGCTCATCACCTAGACTCTCCCTTCCAGCTTCACGGATTCCCTTATCTGTCACAAAGCGAGTCTTTTTCCGTACTGGAGGTTGTTCATCTTTGCGTAGCTTTTCCCCCTCCTTCATTTTTGAGAGCTTATCCTTTAGATTGCTCCCCCAGCCGAAGGCCGTTGAGCCGCTGCTTATGGCCGAACCTGCTTGAGAGCTAGCTTGAGAGCTGTCAGGGCGTTTCCGTTTCACAGGGCTCAGATGAATGGCAGAATCCTTCCCCAGGAGGCCCAGTGCCTTTGCGTCTGGCCTGTAAGCTTCCTCTGACGCTTGTGCAGAGCTCGACGGTTGGGTGGAAGTGCCCGCAGCGGGGAGTGCCGCTTTCGAACCAGCTTGTCGCATGTATTCCCTCCCAGCTGCGCTGCCAACCTGACCGAGCTTCTTCATCATTTCACGTTCCTTCTCCTTTGCCTCCAGGTCTCTTTTCAGGAATTCTGCTCTCTCTTTTCGATCGTTCGGTGTTCTGTCCTTTCCATCAATCAGGTCTGCTGCGCTCATGGAACGCGAAGCGAACCAATGCGTCTTTGTTTCCCAGTCGTATTTCTTGGATGCCTCCTTTTTCTTCTCGGCGCCCCAGCCAATAAGGTCTCTAGAGTTATTCTTCCTGGCGCCGAAACTGCTTCCATTTACTTCCATTCGTGTCGAGCGCTGTTTGCGAATGGCTTCATTGGAGTGGAATTCGCAGTGATGAGTACGCTTCTTATTGATCCAAACGCCACATAAATCTCCATCCTTCTTGACTGATTGGCAACCTCCAAGATCACGAGATGTGCCAACCTCAATAATCGAGTCATCATCTGAATTGATGACAAGACTGAACTTGCCAGTATCATGCCTTCCAGGTGGGGGCGGCATAATAGTGGGATTGAGTATCGCAATGACAGTACCTTCTGTGAGCTTCCAGTATTTTGTGAAGCCAGAGTTGAAGAGGAAAAGGTCCAGTTCCCATTCTAGATCGACTAGGGTCATGACCATGTACTTCCCCCTGTCCTCTGTCTTTCCGTTCTTTTGCGTTGGCTTATGTGCGCGAGGCTCTGACTTCTTTGCCAAGATACCAAATACCACGATGTCTTGTTCAACATCTGGCAAAGCAAAGTCTGGTGCTTTAACAACTTTTAGTATGTCCTTAATTGTGTATACTTGCTTGCCGGAAACGTGCCGAGCAAGAACGCCATGTGGTAAAATTCTCTTGGACAAGTGGAAGCTCGAGTATGGCTCGAAACCAGCTGCTTGTTCTTCAGAGACTTCGCCAGGGGGTGTCTTTTTCTTTCGAACCAAAGCTGTAGATGTTGGTGCCGGAGCCTTCTTTTCGGGAGCCTGAAGGTTAGGCACAGTGTAACTTCGTTGCAAGCCAACAGGTTTTGTTGTCCCTATGATCTCCTCCCTTGAGAAGGACGGAGCCTGCAATGGCTCATCTGGTATCTCAACAGCCTTCTTCTTATACTGCTCCATCTCATCCTGGTTGATACCAAATGCGTTCGATCTTAGCTTTTGAATGTCCTTTTGCCGCTGAACCCGGGCAGCCTCATCTGTCCTCGCGGAAACAAGTCGTTCATTGAAACTCATTGGGCGTGACTCTGATGAGAAAGAAGAATTGCCGCTCCCTGTAGTTTTTGACCTTGATCTTCGCAAATAGCCTGTTTGTCCAATTTCAGTCGATGTTTGCGAATCCCGGTAGCTGGGCGCACGCTTCAAGGAGATATCCCTAGCCTTCAGGCCCTTATCAATACCCAGCAACACTCTACTTGGCGATGTTTGCACAGATGGCTCTTGAACCCTCCTGACGGGTGACGCAGGCACTTCCACATGGTTTTGTTGTCGACCTAGTGGTTCCGTAGTTGGAGTGGTTGCGCGCCTGGATCGACTTGGAACTTGTGTTGATATCACGAGCTCCGAGGTCGTGGTGTGTAATTTCTCAACACTTTCTTCCGACTTTCTTGACTTCGCAGCCTGCAGCTTTTTCAACTTGAGCCGCGCCTGGATCTCTTGAAGCTTCAGCTGCAGGGTTTCCTCGTCCTCATCGTCATCATCGTTTTCAATCTCGGCCATGAGATTCATCGAGGGTAAGTTGCGAGCTCTTTTCGACGGTGAAGGTGAAGGCGATGTCATCATCTGTCGGTATCGCTCTCGTCCACGCGGCGTACTAAGTAGAGCTTCATGCGGAGATCTTGGAGGCCATTGGGCTTCGGTTCCTTGTTTTGCTGGAGAAGCTGTGGCATGGAGGGTCAGTGGATTATCACATGAAAGAACATTTCAGCAATTATTGAAGTCTCACCTGGAGCCATGACGATACCTGGGACACAAAGTAATTTTCAAGCGGGTGGCCCAGAAACCAGTCCCGTCGGTATGCAGCCACTTAGAAGGGGGGGTTCGATATAAGTGTTCGTCCTATAGCATAGAGCATATTCCCAATCGATTAGGGCGGTAGGTATAGCCTTGGGAGGGCGGCAGCCATTCAGCTGGATCGGTCGAGAGCCTTTGGTGAGGGTAAGATATCTGCTGAAGATACGAATTTTGAGTTGTTGATGCAGGGAGTGCTTGTTTCAGTGGTTGAAGAAGACATCCACACCCAATGCGTCAACCAATACTGACTGGGCGGGCGCAAAGCTCTTTGCTCTTTGCGCTGGCTAGGTTGGTCTTGGCGCTGGCCACTATACTTGAGGATCCACTAACCTGAATACGGTAAGTCTTGTCTCTCTCATTTGTAGCCCCTGCAACCGTCGCGTACAAACGCGTCTCAGCGTGTTTAAGGTAATTCACTACCTATTACATCCATGGATGTCTGTAGGCACGAGTATCATTTCTTTCAGCTTTTCTACCAGATCCCATAATTGTCTTTGGAGAGCATCAGCGCATCTGTCTTGGTACATTTTCTCCTTTGGATTCTTTAAACGAGTAGCTTTGCGCATATTCACACTCGTTTTTAATTATTTCCCATACAATCTTGCAATGGCAAGGACAAGATCAACCAAAGCTGCTGCAGCTGATGCGAAAGCCTCAGAACCTAAATCTACTTCATCCAAGTTCAGTCTGTCGTCTCGGGTCGAGAACCCCTCGAAAATCTTCATACTTCCCTCAAAAGCGACCCCCGAAGCGCGCATAGTCACTCTTCCCAATCCTAGACATGGTCGACCAGCGAGATACCTCGTGTGTCCAGAGACAGGCATATACGAATTCACCAAAGTTGCGATACCAAACACGACTCCTCGAAGTTGGCTGATCGAGACTTCATCAGACTCTTCTACGGAAAGCTTCAGGAAGACTGGAGTGTCCATGGGCCAGGATCTCTTTCTAGCGACTTCAATTGACCCCCTATTTCTGGTCCTCCCAGCGTTGACGGAAACCCAGTCAAAGAGCTCAGAAGGAAAGCGGCTGTTTCTTTCCGGTGACGACTATTTTGACAAGCTACCCCAAGGGTCATCACATCTATCTGAAATCGTGCGATGCGACAAGACACGAAAGCTCATCGAGAGCCGAATGGCCGAGGTTTGCGATACTGTTGAAGCAGGAGATGAGAACATGTTCCGAATAAATGAGAGCAAACTCGTCAAGGTCGTCCTAGACAAAGCAAAGAGAATGCACGAGGGCGGACTTGCTCCAAGTATGGAGGAGAAATTCGTGAAGAAGGCTCTGGAAGCACCTATACTCGTTCAGAAGCGAGAAACGACAGAGATTCCAACAATAACAACAAGGGCAGAATCGCAGACATCTAATTCAGAATCTGCCGATTCCCAGTCGACTGTTGTAACGACAGAAACAGAAGTATCTGAAACCTCTACCGCAGCCACCTCTTTGACTGCAGAGTCAACAACAGAAAATATTGTCAGTGCTATTGAGGCATCTCCTGAGATAATAAATCTTCAGAGATTACGGATTGCTTTTAATTTCATCTGCTCAGGCTACATTGCCTCATCTCTTGCAGCTCAACTAGAGGACATGCTGAAAAGGGAGACTACTGTGGACTTCTCGCCTCTGGACGAGTACCTGGCTAAGCTTAGCAAATTACGCGCCGAAGCCATGGCTGCTCACTCTATCGACTACTCTCGCAAGCGTGGTTTGGACGAGGAAGAGGACGAGGCTTTTGTCAAGAAGAGAAAGATGGAGGAAGAAAAGAAGAAGAAATCGCTTGAGAGCAGGGGAGTTCGGGATCTTAAGAAAGTCAACACCAAGGGCATGAAAAAGATGAGTGACTTTTTCAAGAAGAAGTAATAATAAGAATCTCTATTGGGTATCTGTCATTAAAACGTGAGATGAACCTGTTCTGGCTTATCTAGTCCCCCTCGCTCGGCGCGCACCAAATCCTCGACCAATGTTTGAGGAACCGCGAGTGCTCGGTATGCTCGACGTAGTGTTTTCGGATGTATAGCTAGAGCTAACACTCCTCGTCGTGGTGGCTCGGCCTCGTGCTCTCGTGGTACCCCTGAGTCCTCTAGTTCCTCTGGTTCCTCGTGCAGGTGCAGACGCGGCCAGTCTTCGTCTCTCATCTTCTTCTTCCCGGCGCTGTCGCAACTCCTCGCGCCTTTGTTCCTCTTCGGCTGCTCTTCGTTCAGCAGCCTGCTGTTTCTGAATGGCTTCAGCCTCTTGTTCAGCAATATCCTCTGTTGCGCCTTTCCATGCAGGATTTAGAATTAGTCGTTGGTTATGCTCGGTTTGGGATAGTATCCGTGTCCAGGTGTTGAGAAGAACGGAAGCATTATTCACTGTGCTCAATACAGTCTGTGGGTGGTTAGTATATACACACTTGATGATGTAATGAGAAACATACGTTCATATTGCCCCCTGCACGTTCCAGGGTTGAGATGACACCCTCAATGGACTCGTTTATGCTCCGGACGCCTTCAAGCTCTTTGCGCAATGCGGCCTCATGGTCGATGGGCTCTGGGCGCTCTTGTGTTGGCGTCTTCGGGGTTTTGGGAGTTCTAGGAGTTCTGGGTCGAGAGGTCGGTGGGCCATCATCATTTCCGGGAGACTCCCAGATATTGGATTCTGTATATTCAGTTGTATCGTCAGCCATTATGGCAGATAGCTATGGCATCCAATGGGGCAGAAGCGGGCCCAGCTTGTTGAGAATAATATCAGTGACCGACTACGTTGGAAGCGCCAGTCTATGGTCGCAGTGAGGTCGTCGTGTGTTTCGGGACGTCCACGTTTCAAATACCGTGTGCAAAACGTTGTGGCGTACCTATGCAGGGTCGCTGTGCTCCGTAGGCGCTTGTTGAATTGATTGTCATGGGTTGCTATGGAATAGCAGCTTTTGTTTAATTCATGAGGGGCACCACTATTGTTCCCACCATTGATTTAAACCCATAGCTCATGGCTGCATATTGATTGGCCGTAATCTGTCGCGTAACAGACGCGTCAGGAGAGGTTGCTGACACGACGGACGCGGTTAGGTCGCAAGTGGACCTATATTTTAGTGGGTAAAACCTGGTCGCACAACCAGAATAGGGAGGCTGGGAGGCTGGTGCACACTCCAGGGTAGTTTTGTCCCAGCCACTTCTCTCATCTTGATCCTTCTTCCCATTCAAATGTAAACATCTTACCCTACAAACTCTCATCTCTAAATCTGCCATTATCATCAATTAGCAAGCGACCACCATCATCGAGCTCTTCTGTTGCTATACCCAAAGAATATATACCCCCTTTCAAGACGGCGACTTTAATTCCCAAGTCAACTGCGCTGTTTATCACGTCAGTCAACGAGGCCAATTCGAAGCAATCCTATCGGGTAGACCTGGCAGCTACCGAGACCAAGCTTTGAGTATTAAGTCGAGACTATCCTTCGGGGGATAAGCTTAATATTCCAGCAACACCCCTCAACCGTTTCAATCGACAGTCATCACTGACTGCCACTGCCCATCAAGATGGCCGACCATCACGGCTCTACCACTCCTCCACCGCCCACCCGCATCCGCACTCCGCCAACTCCTCGTCTCGGATACCAGGATAACTGGGAGCCTTTTACTCCCCGCAAATCTGCACGAATTTCATCACGACGAACAAGGTCTCCATCACCCGGCGCATCACATCGTCAAATTCAATCACCGCATACTGCCAAAAAATCAAGCAAGCATTTGAGCGCTGCCATCGCTTCTCCTTTGCCGCATAAGAAGCGCATGCCTGCTAGTGATTTCGTTCGCCGCGCAACAGAAAACATGCAGGCGGAAACTTCTCGCGATGGTGCGAGCCGTCGCACTCATGAGCGATCTACCTCTTCTGTTGCTGGTGCCGCTGGCATGCTTCCTACACCATCAAAGACTCCCCAAAAACCACCCACAGAAAAGAAAACCGCACACATCAAATCAGTCGCCCGCAACCTTTTTAGTTCCGATGCCGATGAAGCGACTTTGACTCCTAGGAAACGAGCTGCCAAGAAGTACACCGGCATCTCGATGGAGAGCTTTTCCGTGGAAGAGGTTGAGGAGCCTATTGAGATCTTCACCGATACCCGGGATCGAGTACCTGTTCGTGACCAGAGTCAAGAGAATCCTTTCCTTACATCGGAAAACCCATTCTTCAGCGATGCACCGCGACCTGAGACCACTAAGCGTCACGATAAGCGCAAGGTCAAGGTTCCCGGAGAAGGCATGAAGACTGTCGATGATCTTGCTGATCGCAAGGATGGCATGGTGTACACATTGTAAGTTTTGTTTAACCCAATTATTTGATATGCAAATGCTAATTCGAACAGCCGTGGAAAGAGATTCTTCCGCAAGTGGTCAGAGCAAGAGATGGATGACTGGGATGAGCGTCAAGCCGCAGAAGAGGACCCTGAGGCTCATCTTAACCGCCCATTGACTCGAAGTTCTATCAAACCTCGTCTTTTGTTCCACAACGATAAGACGGATGAGCAGATTGAGGAAGAGGAGGCTGTGACTGATGTCGAGGAGAATGATGAGGAGCTACATGTCCCAGAAACTCCATCTGCGTCTAAGCCAGAACGCGCTTGCACTCCTGAAGCACCCAGATTTGCTCCCGCTTCACCACCGTCTACTCGACGAGTAACTCGATCCGCCAACAAATTGCCTGATGAAGGTACTCCCGTCAAGCCGCCTGGAAAGCGAAGCCCCTTCGACTCTTGGCGACGAACCAAGGAAGGCGTCGTTAAATCACCGTCGCGCAAACGCTCCGCAGACAGCGCTGACACTAGGGAGTCTAAGCGCACCCGCATCTAAGGAAATCCCTCCCCGTGCATAGGCGTCACATTTGCTTTCTATTACGGCGTCACAGCTCAGTCAAGTGGCTGCCCCACGAACTTCAGTAATTCTGCATATGGTTTAATCATACTTATTGCCTTTCAAAGGAATTTCGGACCGGTTTTGGCGTTGGACGGTATTGGCGCGTTAAAAGGACTAATAGGCCGACAGCGTCGATGGCATGTATTGCATTGAGAGACAGCGTTTATTGTTGATACCTGCCCTCGAAAGAGGAAGAGAGGATGGAAGGCCAAGTCTGGTTCGGTTTATTATATTTGATAAGGTTCGGTACGGCTGGTCTGGTTCGCTCAGGGTTTTCCCTCTGGAAGTATTCGATTCTGTGAGCCCCGGTTTTTAGGTAGATTTTTTTTTCATGATGCAGTCGATAAAGGAAAAGACAAGTTCATGATAATTACATGAGTCCCCCCCCTGACACCATGTGCCTGTGAACATTAAGCCCAATTGGAAGTCATTCTGTGACGTACTGACGTGCTTAGCGCTCTCTCTGACTCTGCATGCCTGCCCCACGTGCCCCTCATTGCGATTTCACCCTGACATTGATTCCATCAAATACTCTACGTATCTCACGGGCATTGCAACTTGGTGAGCCCTTTCTCTCTCTCCTCTGCGTGTTCTCCAGAAAAAGGAAATACTGACCCCTAGAACAGATTGTAAGGACCCTGTGACACCGTCTCTATACGTCAAGATGCATATCCTCGTCACGAATGACGATGGGCCGCCATCACCACACTCCTCTCCCTACGTTCACTGTCTCATCCAACAGCTCCAGCAAGCCGGCCACACCGTCTCAGTCTGCTTGCCTCATACCCAGAGATCATGGATCGGGAAGGCACATATGATAGGGCAGACTCTCAAGCCTCTGTACTACCGCCCTTCAAAAGTTATCCACGGTGAGGACTCTCCGGGCACCACTCATCACCGACCCTCCCCCTCAGGAGATGTCGAGGAATGGATTTTGATTGATGGAACGCCGGCTTCCTGCGTTCAGATTGGTCTTCATCACTTTTTCCAAGAACGAGGCCCTATCGACCTTGTTGTCAGTGGGCCTAACTACGGCAGAAACACCACAGCAGTCTTTGCCCTGAGCTCGGGGACGCTGGGTGCTGCTCTAGAGGCCGCTGTTTGCCAGAAGAAATCCATTGCTCTAAGCTTCGCCTTCTTCACTCGAAACCATGACCCAGTCATTATCGAGGCAGCTTGCCGGCGCAGCGTCAAGGTCATCGACACACTTTACAATCAATGGCCCACAGACGGCAGTGCAGACCTCTACAGCGTTAATGTGCCCTTGGTAGAGGGGCTGGAGAACAACAAGGCTATATGGACCAATGTTTTGCAGAACTACTGGAGAGAAGGCGGCTGCTTCCAGGAGATCGAAGGTGAGGCAGGAGACGAGAACGAAGAAGAGGAGAGGATACGTGAGGGTGTCGGGGGTGAGGTGGACGATGCCGCCCGACCTAGCTCACGAAAAGGGCATACCCATAAGCACTTCAAGTGGGCGCCCAAGTTCACTGATGTGTACAAGAGTGTGGAAGAGTCGGGCCCTGGCAACGATGGATGGACTGTGAAGGAGGGATTGACAAGGTATGTTGTTTACAACGAGAAAATTCCATTACTGACTATTTTAGCATCACACCTCTCAAGGCAAACTTCATGCATGGTCCCGGAGAATGGAACCAGCAGGAATTCAAACTGTAAGTCTCCTCGATCGAATGATATGTGGTGGGCAGAGCCGGGAGAGAAGCACAATGCCTGTATTCTACCAAGACCACCAATAGACATATTCTTACTGTTGATAAAGGGACTCAGGTTCAGAGGCAAGCCAAATCAAGCAAGAGGTGGCATTGAGGCAAAAGAGCCCCTCGATTCAAGCTGTCATCTCCTACGAAGACTCTTACGTACAGCCACTCATTCTCTCCGCCCTCAACTCACTGTTCCCCAAAGACATATTCAATGTAATCACTCAAGTACCAGAGTCTGATGAGCCAGCTCTTGCGAAGATCATCCCCTCAGAAGGCAATGTTTTACAGATCGTGGCGTACGAGGCCATCGACTTTGAGTATGCCGCCAGCCATGAGCGAACGACTCTTATCAACAGCTATATGATTCGAAAGGCTCTGATCCGAAAACACTTTCTATCCACCACCGTGGATCACTGGGTCGCCAAGCACCCCGAGTCCGTCTTGGGATCTCACGTCAAGCGCAGTGAAGCCTTCGAAGTCGACTTCGCCGAGTTTCTAGACGATGCTCTGGTGGAAGCATTTGATCTCCGAGAGAGTATGGAACGTAACGAACAACAGGAAAACCCTAAGGATAAGGAATGGTGGATCTTGAAGCCAGGCATGAGTGATCGCGGCCAAGGTATCCGGCTCTTCAGCTCCATGGACGAGCTTCAGAACATCTTTGACATCTGGGAGGAGGACCAGCCTGACACTGACGATGAAGGGGAGGATATTGCTGGGCAGGACGACGATGGGGACAACATCATGACCTCGCATCTACGACACTTTGTTGCGCAGCCGTATATTCACCCGCCCCTTCTTGTCGATGACGAGAAGCGCAAGTTCCACATTCGTACCTACGTGATGTGCACAGGAAGCCTCGATATCTGGGTTTACAAGCACATGCTGGCACTCTTTGCTGGGAAGCCCTATGCTGCGCCGGCAGATGCACCAGAGGATATCGAGTCTTTCCTTACAAACACATGTCTTCAAGATTCACCAAACGAAAATACTGTGCGCCGTTTCTGGGACTTGCCCTTGTCAAGCGATATGCGCGATGATATTTTCCACCAGATTTGCGAAGTGACTGGAGAGATCTTCGAGGCTGCAGCAAAGGCTATGCCCATCCACTTCCAGGCGCTGCCCAATGCCTTCGAGGTATATGGACTAGATTTCCTTGTGGATGCCCAAGGAACTGCTTGGCTGCTTGAGATAAATGCCTTCCCCGATTTTAAACAGACTGGAGGCGACTTGAAGGAGATTGTGTCAGGGTTCTGGAAGGGCGTACTGAGACATGGAGTTGCACCCTTCTTTGGAGTTGAGAGTTCGATCAAGGACCAAGAGGGCGCTGAGGACATGGTCCCTGTCCGTAAGGTGGATTTGGGACGACGATAAGGCGTACGGTCAACGAAGATAGAGTCACGAAAAGTGCGGCAGATTTAGTTGTCAACACCTTCTACTCAGAGAGTTCAAAAGTTCTTTGTTTTACATTCACGCCTTGCACTTATCGTACCATCATGTTACTCGAGTGGAATTCAAGTAGCACTAATAGGAACCGACTGATCCTAACTATGGTCTAGATAAGCGTAGCATAGCCCATCGCAATGGTTGATCAGCATCTTGACATTGGGGACTGCTCAATGTCGGAACAGCATGATTCCGTTATTGCACAATCCGCAAAATGCAAGGCTAGACAGGGCCAGATAGCACATGTACCATTTTTCACCGTAACTTAATGGTGGTTAAAAGTCTATCGTATAGGAAAGTGTCGTCCAAAGAGGAGAAACGGACTCTGTTGATTGGTGCTTGGAAATACACAGCCACGATGCTGTGGAGTTGAAAGCAGGATCCCCCCGAGAGGCATTTCTCTTAGGATACGTCTCTTTGTAAAACTTCAATTCAAGAGAGTCAAAATTGTGGAAATTCATCAATAAGGAAGTTGAGTTTTGCTGTGCCGTAATGGAGCATGGGACTTTTAGTTGACAAGGAGGCTGTGCTATGATAGTAGCGAAGGATCTGATGATGCAACTGAAAAGGTTTCTCCCACGAAATGAAACCCGATGCTATGTTCCGGATCGCATGGGTTTTGTAATTGTGAGTTTCACTACAGGCAGTGTCATGTAAGATACGTCAGGGGCTTTTTATTGTTTGCTGGGGGGCAAATCTACTTACGTGAGATTGAATCGCGAGATATGACAAACAAGGACCGTCGTACTCCGTGCAACCGCTGGGAGTCGGATCTTGCCAGGACCTTGGCAAGACTTGTACGGATATTTGGATAGTGTCATCACATACACTTTAATCCTTTGGCGCAAACTGGAGATTAGTCTTATCAGGCCATTTCATGCTCTCCCAGATTTTAGGCATCCTACGTTGTTTGCGCCAAGCTCGGGATGTGACAACTCATGGCAGTGTTCTTTCCCCTCATATTCCTATGAAACCGACCTCGTAGTTCACGGGTCTGATGAGACATTTGCAAGGCATTATCGAGACTTTCCAGTTTGCCGTCTTCTCTCGCAGTTTCAAAGTGGCTAGTAAATCCTGGGTTAGACTGGTCAAGTTGGGCTCAATTCTGACTCGTTACTTCAAAGACGAATACGTGCTAGCGAAATGGACATGGGCATCATCTAATACGTCCTGTTTCCTCATAAAACATTGCTTCGTGGATCCCATGGTCCAATATCCTGGTGCGGGAGGCGAAATGTATATGCATTATGGACACCAACTATACATATTGAAATACATTTTGCATACCTCTCTAATATAGCAGTCAAATATAAAGCCTCGGTGCCCCATGGTAAGCTGGGCAGGATTATAAATTACATGAATCGTAGTGACGCACTCGAACCTTGAAACTGACTACAAGTTTCGTTGAATGTGGCTTAGAAAGCTAAATTTTGGGCTCACTTTGTAGTCCAGTCGAACAACTTCTACGGATTTATAGGTAGACTTTGTAATACAATTGGCCAGGCAAACTACATCACATGTGATGTAACAAGCACTGCCTCCTGGGTCATACGTGATAGTAGCTGGAGGGTAGTTATTGGGGTTGAGTTGCCGCTTGGCTCGCTAGGCATATACTTTGCACAATACTACTCGGCCAACTAAATACCTAGTAGAGTAGCGAAGCTATAAACACTACCGAGTAGTTAACCGGCCGAATCAATTCACCAAGAGTATACGTAAAGTCACGGCGAACACCAGGTCGAAAGCAAGAAGACAAGAAAGATACCGGGAGACCACTCTATAGATTAGCTTGTGTACATGCCTCGCGTGTTTGCAAACAATGGCTCTTACTGGGGAATTAGCCGATAGAGGCTGAGCAATGCCACCAAACGTTATGAGAGTAATTTGTTATATGGTTACGATATAATTCACCTGTTTAACACTTGAGCCAGCCTAGGATTTTTTAACTCGGTTCAGCTTGGCTTGGCTTGGCTCGGCTTGGCTAGATGGCCCTAGACCCTTGCTGCATAAGCTGTCAGATGAAAGATTTCTGGGCAAAGATCTAAAGTGTAATTTGATTGGTTGAACAATTCAAGATTTGTTTCCTAAATGAGACGTGAATAACTCTTTTCTAACGACAATTGATCATCATTGAATTTGAGATAAAACAGTATTTTTGAGGTGATTTCTGGTAAAAAAACGCTTTCAGTGGCCTTATGACTCATTTTGCACACATTTTGAGTATTTCGATCTGCTCTATTCAAACATGATCTGGACTCAAGCCTCAACAGCCTGGGCATTGGTTAGATGTGTGGCTGTGCAGTGGCACCCGCCACATTCAAGTTTTCATCATGAGTTTGACATTGATGAGATGCAGAAGGCCTCCGACTGCCCGTGTAGCATTACAGAGTTCCTATCAAAAGTTTGTATGATTGGGCCGGTCTCTAATATTGTTCCAAACTTGGTAAAAAGAGTGGCCTCGGCCATGCCAAGTCTCGTGTTTAAGGGATCAAAACCTCAATTTGTTCATGATCGACATGTGATACACGACGGGCATAAAAAGGAGATATGCATGAGAGGTCCCTTTTGGCTTAGTAATGCCAAGCCTGTCATGTCAAGATGTCAATGCTTTGATCTCCCTTACCAGAGAAATCAAGGTCTTTCGAGGTAAAAATGTGTTTTTCAAGTATGACGGGCTGTCATCGAGGAGACGCAGTTGGCTCATTTCATATCAAAGTTGCTTGCCCAGCCAATCTCGCTTCTTTCCCGTTAGTGACATGAAGGGCAGGCTCCAAACATCAGAAAACGAAGCTTGACCCGAGCAGTGGGGTCTCAAGAACGTTACGATTGGATGGTTGGTAAATAGCGTTATGGGGTTTACAGCTCCTCGATTCAAGGTTACTTGGACAGGATTGAATCCGAGCTCTAATCCTACCTAGTGTAACAAACTAAATATCCCCTGTAGTACGACTTTGAAGAGAACTATTGTTTCTCAACATTGAGAGGGCTATGGCCACACTTCTGGTCAAGTTATCGCGGCGATTGAAAAAAATCAACGCTCCCATGGCATACCATCAGAATCCCCAAGTTGTTGAATATGTGGCTCTCTTCTAAGCCGGAATGCACGGTTGAGCAATCTAAGCAAATAAGCTCATCAGCCGTGTGGCTACGCAAGAGCCCGCAGCTAAGGGACAAGGATAGGGAGGTTCCAATTTACAAGGAAATTGCCCATAGGACTTTATGTAGTCCGACCCGGACTCGATTCCTATATGCTTCTCTCAGCCGTAGAGGTCCGTCTCACCAAGGAACTTGCTTGATTAAGAAGATGTTTTTGAATGTGAAAAGACGGGGGTTCAAGCACGCCTTCATGGATTAGCCGCAGTGACATCCATATTCATGCCTGGGCTCTCAATAGGGGCGAAAACTGGACCAAGACAGGATCCACGGCTTGTAAGAATAGTATCGCGTCGTCATGTCGACCACTGTCTCGCCCATACCAGCGTGTTATATACCTAGGATTTTCCGGCATTTACGTTGAACTGGGGCTTTGCCAAGCTCTTGTTCTTGCTCATCTCGCTACCAGCCACGATGCCCAGTGACTCGTGAGATGTCACTTGTCTGTTGGTACAAACGAAAAACAGATTTACGGATACACATCTCAGAGATAATACTCGTTTGCCCGACTACAGGTGCAGATGAACTGAGTCAGGAATAGTAACTAACATCACGACGTTGAACATGCTATGAAACCCTCCCTGGAAATACCGACTTAGTCAATGTTTGACCACCAATCATTGTAATTCGTGCTTCTCCCTATGTAAAAAACTGTTTCAAAAAGCGTGTGGGCTTGGCGCCAAGTCGTGCCATTGGCGACTCAGGACAAGGCAGTTCAGGAACGCTACAGGCCGATAGATGCTAGAGTCTTGGCTCTCTCCAGAGCTTCTAGACGTTGCCAAGACGGGATCATCATGCACGAAGTGCGAGTGTGTGTGCACTGTGGCGAGATGGGATGATGAGATGAGCTGCCTCACAATCTGTTGAGCGCGACGAACGAAGCTGAATGAACGTCACCAAATCGCCCTCTCTTCACCTCATCACGGACCCGTGACTCTGAGACTCGGAATTTGAGTTATGCTGAAGCTAGTATGTGCAACACAGCCTCCCTCTCCAAGCGCCAAAGGCGTTAAGGGTGCGAGGCCGCCGAGGAAAGGTGCATCACGGGAGAAGTGCACTGGCCGTGGAGTTGACAGAATTGACTGTAAAGAAAGATGAAGCATGATCAAGCCGCCAGATATGGATAAGGCGATCTTTTGTTAGGCTGTAGGATCTAGGTATGGTTGATGAAGAACCTACCTTAGTAGGTAAGAGTGAGCCAGCAGTGGCGCTTGTTACTACTCCGTACCTTCCATGTGGTTGAAACTGATCGGGAATATAGCACAGTGCAAGCAAGTCCTTGTACACGTAGCAGGAACCTGTACCCGCGGTTGGAAATTCTATCTTTCACTCTTCCATTACATTGCTCAAAGTCTCTGGGTGCATCCAGCGCTAAGATCTGGCTCCAGAAGTTGTGAATACTACTCTATCCCAAGGTAGAAAGTCTTCCGTTCGTTCGGCGCCTGCCCGGTCCTTGCACCGACCGACCGACGTGAGCTCCATCTCAATACCCTTCAGGTACGTAGCTCTCTACAGACACACCCGTGGTGATATCCGCCAACCAATCAGCAGCAGTCAACGCTTTGCACTGCCTCAATTTGAAGACTGGACCAGAAGAAGAAGCAAGCTCGGCCAAGGCGAAAAACATTGGATGCCCATGCATCCTCATCCATTGCCCTCCACTCGATGCATTTCTCCTCAATTCAGTCTTCAACTTAACCTTTTTCTTTCGGTTGTTTAATAAGTCGGGGTTAAGTTGGCCATGATTAAGTTCTTGGGGACTTCTTCTACAGATACCTTACATCATTCCACTTCTTTCTGCCCTCGAGGCTTCTTCTTAATACCAGTTTCCTTTACTTCCGTTTAAACAACATCGCCCCATGCGCTCCTGGCTCCACGCCCTCATCTTCCCTTGAAGCTCCTTTTTGCTCAACATAATACACTAACTTACCTCACTACCGACAACACTTTTGCCGCTGCATAGCCTCAAATCTGGTTCGCTGTCAATTCTCCGGCCTCCAACTCTAGGCTGTCGCTCATCGCGGCACTGCCCGACCCAATATGGCTGATCACGATGACCATCCGCCCATGAGGCGTCGCGCGTATGTGACTGAGGCAGAGGCTCAAGGGGCCTCCAGTGATTCAAATCCTTATCAACTATCGAATGCTGATCAATACCCCAGTCCGACCATCACCATCGATACCACCGCTGTCAACCCTAATATTTCTACCGAACCGCCCCAAGAGTCGCATCCTTCCAACATGCAAGACGACGCAGTCAGTCCTACAACAATAGCCGACCCTGTGGCAACCAGCGGCATGTCACAACGACCTTCGAGACCCGAATTGGACACATCCTTGGCCTTTGAGAATCGAGACAGCAGACCAACAAGTCCCCACAATGTCTCGAGCCCAGTAACATCGAAATCAGGCGAACGGGGTGTTGGATTTCTATCTGTGCCTATGAACCACCGATCGCGACAAAACTCAGTCGACTCTGATGACATGTCTCGGTCCGTTTCTTCCCAAGGCGATACTACTGTTGTGGCCTCCAACTCGACACAGACAGATACGTTGAAAGGCTCTGAATACGACCACAAGAAGATTACCAACGACGAGAGCGCTTTGAAACCAGATGCAGGCACAGAGCAAGATTTCGAGGTAGAAAACAACCCCTTTGCCTTTACACCTGGCCAGATGAACAAAATGTTCAACCCCAAGAGTCTTTCGGCTTTTTATATGCTAGGTGGCATTGATGGAATTGAGAAGGGTTTACGATCCGATCGGAAGGCCGGATTGAGTATGGATGAGAAGAGCCTGACTGGCAATATCTCATTTGAGGATGCAACATCTAAGAAGCAGATGCCCCGCGATGATCATGCTGCAGCGCAAACAGGCGACAGTTTCACCGACCGATTACGTGTTTTTAAGGACAACAGGTTACCGGAGAAGAAAGGGAAGAGCCTTTTGGAGCTTATGTGGATTACCTATAACGACAAGGTTTTGATTCTGCTATCAATCGCTGCAGTAGTCAGTCTCGCAGTGGGCCTCTATCAAAGCTTTGGCCAAAAGCATGATGATGGCGAGCCCAAGGTTGAGTGGGTCGAAGGTGTTGCGATTATTGTCGCCATCGCCATCGTCGTCATTGTCGGTTCTTTAAACGATTACCAAAAGGAACGCCAATTCACGAAACTGAACAAAAAGAAACAGGACCGTCTAGTCAAGGTGATTCGATCAGGAAAGACGATAGAACTCTCTGTCTTCGACGTCTTGGCCGGTGATGTGATTCACATTGAGCCCGGTGACTTGGTACCAGTCGACGGAGTTCTGATCGAGGGCTTCAATGTCAAATGTGACGAATCTCAGGCCACTGGCGAATCAGACATTATTCGAAAGCAGGCTTCTGAGGTTGTCTATAATGCCATCGAGAACCACGACGACCTTAAGAAGATGGATCCTTTCATCCAGTCTGGCGCTCGCATCATGGAAGGTGTTGGCACTTATATGGCTACCTCAGTTGGTGTTTACTCTTCATACGGCAAAACTCTCATGTCATTGAACGAGGATCCTGAGATGACTCCCCTGCAGGCGAAGCTGAATGTCATCGCTACTTATATCGCTAAGCTCGGTAGTGCTGCTGGTCTTGCGCTCTTCATTGCTCTCTTGATCAAGTTCTTGGCTGGGCTACCGGCTTCTGATGATACACCCGCTGAAAAAGGACAGCAATTCCTCAACATCTTCATTGTTGTTGTTACTATTATTGTGGTTGCTGTCCCCGAAGGACTTCCCCTTGCTGTTACCCTGGCCTTGGCTTTTGCGACAACCCGAATGCTTCGGGATGCCAACCTTGTGCGACACCTCAAGGCATGTGAAGTCATGGGAAATGCTTCCACCATTTGCTCTGACAAGACCGGCACTTTGACCCAAAACAAGATGCAGGTTGTGTCAGGAACTATTGGAACAAGTCTCCGTTTCGGTGGCTCCTCCTCAGGAGATGCCAGCGGTGCCTCTACCCCAGTGGACACTAGTGGTGACATTAGTATTTCCGAGTTTGCCAAGATGCTCAGCAAGCCTGTGAGGAACCTTCTCCTCAAGTCTATTGCACTCAACTCTACCGCTTTCGAAGGCGAGGTAGACGGAGAAAAGACCTTCATTGGTTCCAAGACTGAGACCGCCCTACTCATCCTCGCCAAGTCTCATCTTGGCATGGGTCCCGTGAGCGAGGAGCGTGAGAACGCCAAGGTTTTGCAGCTCATTCCTTTCGACTCTGGCCGCAAGTGCATGGGTATTGTTACTCAAGGCCCCAACGGTAGTGCACGTCTCTATATCAAGGGCGCCTCCGAAATCATCCTCTCCAAGTGTACTCAAGTACTTGGCGACCCAGCCAACGACGACTCTCTTGCTCCTATGTCCGATGATAATGTCAGCACTGTTAAGCAGCTGATCGAGAGCTATGCGAGAAGGTCACTCCGAACTATCGGTATTTGCTACAAGGACTTCCCCTCATGGCCACCCAGGAATGCTAGCCGTGTCGATGGCGGCAACGAAGTTGTCTTTGATGATCTTTTCTCGGACATGGCTTTTATTGGCGTCGTCGGTATCCAAGATCCTCTTCGAGAAGGTGTGCCAGAAGCTGTCAAGCTCTGCCAGCATGCTGGTGTTGTCGTTCGCATGGTCACCGGTGACAACAAGATCACCGCTGAGGCCATTGCAAAGGAGTGCGGCATCATTCAGCCTAACTCTATTGTTATGGAGGGACCTGAATTCCGCAACCTCTCTAAGCTGGAGCAAGAGGAGATCATTCCCCGCCTGCATGTTTTGGCACGATCATCCCCCGAAGACAAGCGCATCCTGGTGAAGAGACTCAAGGACAAGAACGAGACAGTTGCTGTTACTGGCGACGGTACCAATGACGCCCCTGCTCTCAAGATGGCCGATGTCGGCTTCTCCATGGGTATCTCTGGCACTGAGGTCGCCAAGGAAGCTTCAGCCATCATTTTGATGGATGACAACTTCACCAGCATTGTCAAAGCTCTGAAATGGGGACGTGCAGTCAATGATGCAGTCAAGCGATTCCTCCAGTTCCAGCTCACCGTCAACATTACTGCGGTTATCCTCACATTCGTTACAGCTGTCTCTAACAACGAAGAGTCATCTGTGCTGACCGCCGTGCAACTGCTCTGGGTCAACCTCATCATGGACACACTTGCTGCCCTCGCCCTCGCCACTGATCCTCCTCACGACAGTGTTCTGGACCGAAAGCCCGAGCCCAAGGGATCCAGTATCATATCTGTCACTATGTGGAAGATGATCCTCGGTCAATCTATCTACCAACTCGTTATTACCTTCGTCCTCTACTACCAGGGCCCAATTGTGCCAATAGAGCCGAAACCGAGCGCCGAGGAAATGAAGACACTGGTTTTCAATACCTTTGTCTGGATGCAGATTTTCAACCAATGGAAGTAAGTGCTGCCTCTTGTAATTCAAATTGGATTTTTCCTAACGTATGCAGTAACCGTCGTCTGGACAACAAGTTCAACATTTTCGAAGGCCTTACCAAGAACTGGTTCTTTATTGGTATCAGCGCTATCATGTGTGGTGGTCAGATCCTGATCATTTTCGTTGGCGGTGAAGCCTTCCAGATTGCTAAGAAGAAGCAGAGTGGCGAGCTCTGGGCCATGGCCATCGTTCTTGGCTTCCTCTCTATTCCTGTCGGCGTTATCATTCGCCTTATCCCTGACCATTTCCTCGAGGCTTTGATTCCCGAGTTCCTCAAGCAGCGTGCGAAGAATGTGCCTGGTCTTACAGTATCCGATGAAGAGATGAGCATGTACCCCGAGCCATTGGCGGATGTCCGCGACGAGCTCAACTTCCTTCGGCGTATGAAGGGTGGACGGTTGAACAACCTCAAGTTTGCAATCCAGCATCCGAAGGAGGCGGTCGAGATGGTCAGGTCTAGAAGCCCATCTCATTCTCGATCCAACTCCCTCAACGCACCGCAAACGCCAGTTCAGGCGGAGAATCCGTTTGAAGGGTCGCCGATTGGAACACCCAGCTCAGGCAGGAGGCCTAGATCGACGAGGTCACGGTCTAATTCTGCACTGGGAGCTCCTACGGTGATGGCAGGTATCGTGGCAGCAGGTGTAGCGGCGGGCTGGCAACCAAAGATGCGGCCAGACAATGACGGAGATAACAGTGACTCACCAAGGTAGTTGCTGTACTGCGGATTGACTCGAACTTGAGTGCGTGCGATGTATTTTTATTCTAGTATTGCTTTGGGTACCGATAGAACTGGTTAGCATGGAATCAACATGAGAAGAGTTTGAGCGATTGAACAATAATAAAAGGTCTCTGCAAAGACAAAATGACAGCTGGATTGAGCGAGTGACTGGAAAGAAAGCTAATAAGATTCACCAGGCGGCAGGATCTGCCTAAATGTGGCGAGAACTAATATGGTGGATGATTCGGTAGGTGGTGATAGAATCAAGATTAATTAACGAGAAGAATCAACTCCCCTTGCTCCAAGCTGACAGGATTGTAATATATGTTATGAGTACTCGGAAGACAGAGATATAATAGGATTATAGCAGAGCCTGTGTTTATTCAAACACAGTGAGTGGGTGCTCTTTGTAGGGAACAAAAGGCCTAGACTAGTCCAGTTGGAGGCCCAGTTAGTGGGTGGTTGATAGGCAATATTATATTGTAGCCGGCCAATCAGCGAGAATGGTGACAGCCATGCCATGCATGATGAGCAGCGACGACTCCGATATGCATATGAGAAAAGAGAGGAGATGATTTGGCCAGAGTATTCTGACATAAGATCCTGGGCGGGATGGGAATATCTGGTATGAAAGCGTTTCAGTAGAGAAAGCAAGTTGTCACTCTAGTATTAAGGCATATATATATTAAGACAGGAGAGGAACTAGGAGAACAAGTCAAAGCCAGGAAAAGTGAAAATGCAGGGGAAGGGGATCATTTAACTTGGATGCTACTTGGCGGTGCTTTATGCCCAGATATTCACTCCCTGCCATACGATGCGACATGTGTATGAGATGAGGGGAGGAAAAGTCTAAATGGTGACCTTGAATAGATGAGAAATACCGAGGTCAGTTGCTCAGGGTGTTTCTCGAGTTGCGTTACTTGTCAATCAATGCCTAGGGTGTCTCGAGTACTCAGCTGCTGTTTTGTACTGTAATAATTTAATCACGTACCCCTGCACTCCAGTGCTCGCCATCCTTACATTCCAACCACCGTATCTGAGATTCTTTCGTCTCTCCTCAACTTTTGTTCTTCTTTGTTCCTATCTATCTGTCTATCTGTCTGTCTGTCTGTCTGTCTGTCTGTCTGTCTGTCTGTCTGTCTGTCTGTCTGTCTGTCTGTCTGTCTGTCTGTCTGTCTGCAACTTTGTTTCTTTTTATCTCGTCCTCTCCGAATATCATCTTTTGCCTTGAGGTTCCTTATTCCTCGATCAAGTTTTGCTGGATAAACGAAAAAGGCAATTAAGTGAGAAAGGAAAGGCGATATTACACCGAATCAGATCAGATTGCTCATATTTGACCCGGCTTTGTTAATCACGATATCGTGCCTCGATAGCTTTCTACTAAGAACAAGGCAGAGAGAGACTGACTTCCATTGTCAAAGATTCTGTCACTTTCTTTCCTTATCTAGCCTTTGCTCTCACTTTTAGTTACTCACCTCGTTCAACTGCAACAGCTTCATCCTCCCTCATACATTGTCACTCATCTTATTAGTTGGATTCCTTTCCTCCCATTGCACGAAACTCGCACAACCAAAAGGAAACCCACTTTCGGCAGATCAGCTTCTTCACTATCGCTCTCACTCAAGCTGAAACGATTCTCTCTTCACATTCACACCCCCTCGACAACTCAACCATAAAAGTCCCATTCTCCGTCAAGCTTTTTGACTCTGGGCTTCTCGTACAGATTTCTACGCATTATCTCATCGAGTCTACCAAGGCACTACTACGGATAGGCCAGGTACCCTTTTTCCCTTTTTCTTTCTTCTCAAGGTGCCTCAGGCTTTTTGGTAGTATCCAGAAGCCAAGCCAAGCCAAGCCAACCAGACCGTCTGCATGGTTCGGTCGGTTCTCGATCTGGGGTTAATAATAGATGCCACCCTCGTCTTTCTGACCCGCTTTCTTCCCTTCCCTTCCCTTTACCTTTACACTTGCATTTACAACACATTTCCATAGGTGATCAAACCAGCCTCTGATATTTCAACCACTGTCAAGCGTTGGCAACCCCTAATATCCCCTCCTCTTCACTTTATTTCATTTCGTTTTGTTTCTCTTCTCTCCTCTTTCCTCTCAAAGCTTCATATTCTCTACCATGAACACGAAAAAAGGCAACGGGAGAACTGTTGCTCTCTCCAAGCGAAAGGCCCAACCAAATGCTCTCGAAAAGTTGGGTGATAGCCCAACAGAAGACGAGATCAAGACTGCAGAGGCCAACGTTGCACTCGCTGAACTTGAGGAGAGAGTTGCCGATGTTAGAGAATCGTGGGAGACAGACTCTTTGTTTGAAGATGCTTTCGAGGAGTTGAACGCTGATAGTACTGTGGCCATTAATGGTGAGTTTGCCTGGTTATGCCCTATCCTATCCTGAAGATCGCCCCCATCTATCTATCTATGCACTCTACTCCAAGATTGCTAACCATATTCTCCAACAAAAAAAAAGACCCCAAAGTGTGCACGCCTGAAGAAGCTAGCAGGCTTCGTCGGGAGCTCCGAGAATATGGTCCAACAGTCTTTTGTCAACGCACCGTCGATGCTGGCCACTATACCGCCAGAAAGCTCCTCAGCGCCTTTGGCATCCGTCCTCCGCCCTTCCTAGAGGGTCAGCCTGATGATGCGTATTTCAGTCTATTGTCGCTCGCTATTACGCGTGAACTGTCAAAGCGCGCCAAGCTTCTGCGTCACAACACGGTTGACGATGCCGTGGATCTGATCACTAAGAGCAACAACATCATTCTCATCACTGGTGCTGGTATTTCTACATCGCTGGGCATTCCTGACTTCCGTTCCAAGGGAACCGGTCTGTACTCCAAGTTGGAGCACCTTGGTCTTAGTGATCCCCAAGAGGTTTTCGACATTAGTGTCTTCCGACAGGATCCCACCATTTTCTACTCGGTGGCCAAAGACATTTTGCCGAGCACGGACCGATATACACCCACTCACAAGTTCATCGCGATGCTCCATGAGAAGGGCAAGCTCTTGACCAACTACTCTCAGAACATTGACAACCTCGAAGTCAAGGCCGGCGTTCCCAAGGACAAGCTCATCCAATGCCACGGCTCCTTCGGAACCGCCACATGTTTTCAGTGCGGTTATAAATGCCCAGGAGAGGCCATCTTCCCTGAGATCAAGGCTGACAAGATCCCTCGATGCCCACGCTGCGTCCAGACTCTGCGCACTACTGGCGGTGCGCCTAAGCGTAAGCGGTCTGCGGGTACAGAGAAGAAGCGAAGACGGTGGAGTGCCGATAGTTCCGATGAGTCTGAGTATGACATCCCCAGTGCTGGCGTCATGAAGCCCGATATCACCTTCTTTGGCGAGGCTCTTCCCGATGAGTTCTCTCGACGACTCACCGAGCACGATCGCGACAAGGTTGATCTCGTCATCGTCATCGGCACTTCTCTCAAGGTTACGCCTGTATCCGAGATCGTGTCTTGGCTCCCCGCCAATATACCTCAGATTTACGTGTCACGCCAGGCCGTTAATCACATCAATTTCGACATCGACCTCCTAGGCGACTGCGATGTTGTCGTCTCTGAGCTATGTCGTCGTCTGGGCTGGCCAATGGTGCATGAGATGGTCCCTAAAAATCAAAAGGTCCAAGTCCGTACTGAGCCTGGCTATAAGAGTCGCCACATTTTTGAGGAGCAGAAGACCAAGAAGTGAGAGCCACTGATCGAATGATTTCTCTCATCAATTCGAAGGAGGATGTGAAGACACTGCATTTGTGCGATTTTGTGCGATTTTATATTCTGTGCTGGAAGCGGATGGCATGGCGTCTGGAGGATCGGATACAATGCCAACACAAAATGGAGGGATATGGATGGAGTAAGGGTGTTTACAAGACTGACCGGCTGTTTTCTTTTTTAATATGTCAGAGTTTGACTGTGTTTAAACCCAATTTCCCTCTTCACTTAGATATACGTTTCTCATCCCTGCGCCTGTCTCGATCCCTTTTCTGACGACATTTAAGTTAAAGGACAAACTCGTGGGCTTCAACATCTTGGAGCAGGACTAATTTACTGACATCCCAAAAAACAAACAAACGAGATTTTGGGGAGAGAAAAAGCGGTTGGCAGAGATGCTGAATTGAGCTGGAGAAAGTGGTGAAGAAGACACAGGGCATTAGCAAGGTCGCTATGTGCTAGAGAGCACGTATATACATCCACCATAATACAGAAATTGACGATTCACGAACAAATAACTACTCGGAGGGTCGGTCTACTCGTGCCTTGAGTCCAAAAGGTTCATTTTGTAACATTGATTCCGCTGGTGATACAACCATGCGATCAACAGCGACAGTTCACACCAGGTGACTGACTCACTTACATTCTAAAGCTCAGCATCTTCACAACAAGCAATCACATCAGAGATTGTGAGATCTAGCTTACTAGAAACAACGCAAGTGAGTCCAGGCAGGCTCTCAGCATTTCTTCACGACATAGAAATTTAGTCAAACATATGTATTTTCAATCATTTCTAAGAATCATCATAACAACTCGCCTATAGTAATAACATGTATGTGCTGTCTCTATCCCAATAGTAGTCTTGCCATGTCATCAAGTGACCACTTTGTGGCTGTGGCTATCCCCATGCCACATTAGTCAACCATCCGTGATGGTACTACAAAGTCAAATCTATATCCGGCCGTTTACTAAATGCTGTCTTATAAAGCTGTCATAAATTCCAAGCCTAAATCAGACTCTCGTATTTATCCAATCCTGACTTTTGCCCCGTGTTGTTCTGCGTTGTGTTCTGTGTTGTGTTGCTCATCGAACTCATACCACTCCAGTTTGTTGGAGGCGGAGGCATTGTGAACGAAGACGGCGTAGTAGATGTATTGCCTGGTGGTGGTGGAAGTGTAAACGACTGTTGGCGTGATGTTGAGTTAAGAGACATGTTTGCCATCGAGGAGGCCATGTTGCCGGTAGACGCAGTAGCACCGAACCCAGAGGAGCTTCCCCATGGGCTTGGTGTAGCCTTGGCGGCAGCAGACCAGTTGGCAGAAGAGGACCCGGATGTCGAAGCAGTCAAAGGTTGCTGTGGAGCCAGTGGTTGTTGCTGGAGTTGAGTTGGAGGTTGGAAGGATTGGCTCGGTGTGGGTTGTAGTGGCTGACTGAACTGAGTGGATGACGGCGTGAGAGCCTCGAAACGACCGAGATCCGGTGTTACGGTTCTGAAAGACGGAGCCTTTTGAGCCGGGGGTTTCGTTGCAGGGTTGTTCGTAGGTGGAGGAGGTGTCGACCATGAGAATGTAGGCGCGGGCGTACTCGATTTTGATTTCGCTGGGTCATCCCAACCAGGAGTTGCTGTGCTCGACCTGGGACTACCCATGCGTCCCTTGACGAGGCTCTCAAAATCGTCATCCGTAGCTCCATTGTTCTGGTCAAAGGCTGTACCCGTGACACCTCCAAATGCCATAAAATCTTCGCTAGGGGCAGCAGCGCTGTTGGAAGGGCCGCCGAGTTCTTGAAGTTTTCTTGTCTGCTCGTCCTCAACCCTTCGAGACAAACTCTTGATAAGCTCCATGAAACCCTGGAACTGCTTCAAGTTGAGCAGTGGGCCTAAACTCATGCTCCAGAGGATGGGCAGGATTTCCATGGCTACAAATTCAGCATCAGCTACTGAGCCCACGACTCGTAGTACGTTCAGAGCTGCCATCATAACGGCAGGCTCCTTCGTCTTGATCACTCTGATGAGTGGGACAATCTTTTCCTGCATAGTGTACTTGTCCAAGGCACTTGAAGATGACGTCTTCTTGTTTTCCAGACCATTGAGCCCGTCATCTTCGCCGTTGTCGTTTGTTCCGCCACAAAGTATCACAAAGGCTCGCAGTCCGCGGACTTTAATAGCAAGACTGTTCGTTTTACTGAAAACAGCAGCAATGACTGGGAACAGCTCATTTTTAATCGTGCTAAAATCGAGCACCGGTAGCACGACAGGCAAACTGCGTAGAGCAGCATCGACAATCGAGTGCGTTGGGCATTCAATTGCTGCCATTATGACCGGGAGCATGTCTGGGGAAATCAGCACCATGTTGATCAGCTCTTCTGATTAAACTTACCGTCTTTGAATTCCTTCCCAGAGCAGTTGCTGGAAATGGATGAGATATGCTCAAGAACAACCATGAGACCAGCGTCCCTGGCTGGATCTTTCTCTTGTGTCTGCTTGGCGTTGGCTACAAAGATTTCTCTCAATGCTGGACGGACCTTCTCACTGAAGGCCCTCTTGGCAGAAGGTAGGAGATCAAGGATCTTGAAGACGTTTTGCAGAATGAGCGAGAGAAGATCTCGATCTTTGAGCTCCTCTATCAACGCCGGTAGAATCTTCTTCTCCATCACAGACTTGGGGAACGAGGGTAGAACTTTGTTAAGACCCCGCATGAAAGAAGCCTTTTCGTTTGCAGTCTTGGCGGGGAATGAATCAAGAAACCGGATGGTCGACACAAGAATGTTGTCGAAATACTCGCTCTGTTGGAATTCGCGCGCCGTCATTCGCTGAGCAGGTCGTCTTGTGATGAGTCGAGGCAGAACATCATGCGAAAGTTCTCTAGGAAGGGGCCGTGATGAAAGATAGTTATTGCTGGCAGATGGAACGCTTGAGGATGAAGAAAATAGTCGCTTGTACGTTGACAAACTGCCGTGGCATTCTAGAGGAGACCTATGGGGTGAGTTGTATAGGGCGACTGACATGAGTCCGAGGGAGAACATGTCTGCAGAAGAGTTGAGGTTGTTGTCAACTACAAAGTCGGGTGAAGAATAATCGAGGTTGAGTTGCACTGCCTTTGGTAGTCGCGGGTCCATATTGAGGACCTCATACAAGTTGATTCCTTGGATAGATGTTGGTTTGTCAGACCCGTCAGGGGGGCTAGCAAATGCCAGTCCACTAATCTTCCAATCGGACTGTGATGTGTTAGTCGAGTTCCCATGGTTAGCTTTGAAGAGCATGCCTTTGCGTTAATGAGGACTGCGTCTGGAGTGAGGTTGCCATGAACGATACCGGCATTCTCATGTAAGAACTCGAGAGCTTTGCTGACTTGTAGCAAACCCTTTTGAATCTCCAACTCATCGATCTCGAGCTCTCTTCGTCTCTTCGTCCCATCTGCGTCCTCTGTCACGTACCGGCTCGATCTTCCACCGGGCCCACCAGCTCGTTCCTGTTCATCTTTCTCCTGCAGTAAACTGGACAACGAAGCTGTGACAGACTCTGTCACGAACTGCAGGCCTCCACCTCTTGTCTCCTCCACCGGTTCCACCAGCTCGAGAACGTTGGGATGCCTGAGCTTCGCAAGACTGGACGCTTCCTTCTTTAGTCGTTCGACAACTTCCTCAGCCGTCTTCTTGAATGAGGCCGCACCGGAGCGGCCCAACGAGCTGCCATGGCTGTCTAGCGATTTCCGGTCAAAGACAAAGACACTGTATGGTTTGCCGGTAGACTTCTTCTTCGCATCGTATATCTTCCAGGGACCAGCCGTCGAAGTCGGTGCTGAAGAGATGGAGTAGTTGCCTGTGATGTTGGTGGCAGAGATGGACTTAAAGGCCGAGGAGAACATGGTGACAGCTCTCCATGGATCGCAAACGTTAGGTCGAACTTAAAAGGGGTCGCAAGTGCTACGCTCAGCCGCTGCTGTTGTTGTTGGAGGCTCACGATGCTCTCGAGATTCTTTGGCGACGATCGCTTCGCTTCGCTTCGCTTAGGCCGCGATAGGATTGCGAATGGAAATGACGTTGGTCGCGATGCGCATTCTCCATGTGTAGGGGTAGCCTCGCGTTGACAAATAGCCCACGTATCCTTACCACCAGGGAGCCAAGCCCAGCTGCCCCACGATAAGCTGATAACGCCTGCGCAGCGCTGGCAGATGTCAGATCAGCCCCCCAGGGCCCCCCATTGTGAACCCCTGTATCACTAACTTGACAGGGCGTCGACAGCTGCGTTCACGGAACTTTAAGTGACTTTTCCAGGCGACTCATCTACGGCCCAATGCGGTTGTGAACGCCTGGAGGCGGCTGTCCCTGTAAAGTACCTCGGGCTCACTTTGCAGCGAGCCTATTGAGTCGGTCAATTTGCAATCGGTTGCTATCATCAACCTCCGATACAACTCCGACCATAGATAAATTGCCCCTAGTACTTGAGGTTATAATATCCCATCCCACCTCCACTAGTCTCGACACCGAAAGTTATTGCTCCCCTTCTTTAAAACTTTACCTTTCTGTTTCTCTGTTTGTGTTGAATATATAATTTCGCCAATTCAATTTTTCATCGTCAATTGACTTCACAAACGCATCAATGATGAGACCGTTGCTTGTCCGCTCCGCTTTACGGAGCGCTCGCATGTCGAGCTTGAGACCGCTATGCCATGCGCAACGGTTCAGCATCAAGGCTGAGGCTGCCTCTACCATTAAGCCTCTGGGCCTGGATCCTTCAAAACTCAGCATTGAGAAGACGGGGAAGCCCAAGGCCCTCAGCAAGCCCGAGGATCTCGTCTTTGGAAGGGAATTCACAGGTAAACGAACCCCCCACCAAATACGCCCTGCACAAAAGCTAAAACTTTGCCAGACCACATGCTTGCGATCGAATGGAACCAAGACGAAGGATGGTTGGAGCCCAAGATCACACCCTACCAGAACCTCTCACTCGACCCTGCGACATGTGTCTTTCACTATGCCTTCGAGTGTTTTGAGGGTATGAAGGCGTACAAGGACAAGGACGGCAAAGTGCGACTCTTCCGACCTGACAAGAACATGGCGCGACTCAACAAGTCTTCTGCCCGTATTGCACTCCCTACCTTTGAGCCCCAGGCCCTCACCGAGCTCATCTCCAAGCTCGCTCAGCTCGACTCCCGCTTCATCCCTAATAAGCGGGGATACTCCCTCTACCTCCGTCCCACCATGATCGGAACTCAAAAGACACTCGGTGTCGGACCTCCCGGATCTGCTCTTCTCTACGTCATTGCCTCGCCCGTCGGTCCTTACTATCCTACCGGTTTCAAGGCTGTCTCGCTCGAGGCCACTGACTACGCTGTTCGTGCCTGGCCCGGTGGTGTTGGTGACAAGAAGCTGGGCGCTAACTATGCGCCCTGCATCCTTCCCCAGCTCCAGGCCGCCAGCCGTGGCTTCCAGCAGAACCTCTGGCTGTTTGGTGAGGAGGAGTACGTTACGGAGGTCGGCACTATGAACATGTTTGTTGCTCTGAAGAACAAGGAGACCGGCCAGAAGGAGCTTGTCACAGCTCCCCTTGATGGAACTATCCTCGAGGGTGTTACCCGTGACTCTGTGCTCGCTCTCGCTCGGGAGCGTCTTGAACCTGAGGGCTGGAAGATCAGCGAGCGCAAGTACACAATGAAGGAGCTTGCTGAGGCCGCTGATGAGGGTCGCCTTCTCGAGGCCTTTGGTGCCGGAACTGCAGCTATCGTCAGCCCTGTCCGTTCCATCTCATGGAAGGGCAAGCTCGTCGACTGCGGTCTTTCTGAGCTCGAAGAGTCTGGCGAGATCGCTCTCAAGATGAAGGAATGGATCGAGGCCATTCAGTACGGCGATGAGGAGCATGAGTGGAGCTACACTATTTAGAGTGGTTGTGTATATGGCGTTATATAGCGGCTGGGAATATATAGATCGGAATCAAAATAATTACGCTCACGCTCACGCTCAGGTTTACGAGAACACCATCTGCTTTGCCACAATTGCTTGTTAAGGCTCACAATCAGCGATACTGGCAAAAGGTCAGAGATTGTGTCAGAGTCCCGATTAGACAGACAGTAATACCTCAAGACCAAAACCTCTAGCAATACCATTCTTCAAAAGCAAAATAACATGTACAATTGACCGGAATTCCCCCTGTCAGTATGTCGTAACCTCCGCTTAGTTCTTCTTGTCCTGCTTGGATGGGTCGGGCAGGATTCCCTCCTCCTCTAACCTCCTTCGTGCTTCCTCGAGGGCCCAGGTAGAGACACTGTATAGCCGTTAGTAGACGTCCCGCATGAGTTCTCGGTCATAATTTCGCCATCAGCAAGACTGGATCCGTCCAATGCGATGAATATCCTCCGAGTGCAAATCACTCACGTAGTATCGGGCTTGAAGGCGAGCGCAGCGGCGGTGGCGGCAAGGCTGCCGAAAAGAATATAGATAGGCCACTCCCAGCCCTCGGGCTCAGGTTTTTCACCAGGCTTGACACCCCAGAGCCAGCCGGTAGGAGGCTCGAATTGGTGCTCGCCGCCACCTCCTTGTCGTCGGGCGGACACGGAGAAACCTCTGGAGGAGAGGGGTTGTCGAATGCAGCGTGCGGCGCGCAGGGGCGCGGCAGCAGCGCGGATGAAGGTCATGTTTTTACCGTATCGTCGAGATCTCGAGGGGGATTCGATTCGGCGATGAGATGGCGTGGGGGAGGTCAATGGCTGAGTGACGTTGCTGGGCGTGATGCTGATTTGTTTGATCTGAACGAATGCGTACCTACTAAGGTAATTGCTGAACTCCGGTTTGATAGATTCACGTGACCCGGTAGTCAGAGTACCACCCCTGTTGGGCTAGTCGCTTGTATATCCTCATCCAATCCCATTCAAGCGGATAGAAGGAGGAATGAGATATTGAGCATACCTAGGGAATCAATTATGATTGTTTATAAGTCAAGTTTGGCTGTAAAACTGGTGCACAGTTCCATGGTTTGAGGTTATCTTTGCCTGAGTATTAGAGTTCCGCGACCAGAATATACCTGTACCCAAAACCTCAACTCAATTGAACCACGACAAAATCATTCATGATATTCTCAACTCGGTGAAGCAGTGGCTAATAAATACATCTTTCTTTCACAATCTCTACTTATACTTCAAAAATGCCCCCTTCAGTAAAATCCCTGCTTCTGAAGTTGACCCCAGTCTTGGCAATAGTGATGCACGGCCTTGTCGATGCCCAAAAAAACATGATCTATCTATTCGGGACCCAATAGTTGGATCCTGCATCATTCTTTGGGGTTCTGCGGTTCCCTTTTGGACTCATTTCATCTGGAGTCGGTCTTTTTTTTTTTTGCATTTGTCTTGCAGGCGTGCGCATTCTGAAGCATTACTTTCTCCATTTCCATAAGTGAGCCCGGAGTAATTGATGACGAAATAATCATATCAAGAATACCGCAACAAACATACAGTACAGCAACAGAATTTGCTTATTTTTCAATTAATTGGCTCCGACTACCTTCAATTCTCCAGTACATAATTCAATTCGAGTCTCCCATGTTCGAAGGCGACACAATCGGTGGTATCGTCAACACAGATTGGTTATCTTATACCATCATAACGGTATCAATCTACTAATAACTCTCACCAAGATGGAGCGTGGCCGTCAACGGACTCGAATCACGGGACCTCCTCAAAATGCAACTCAAGCAGCTGCCGAGTCATCTGCGGATGATAGTCCAAGTCTAAGCCCTACCGGGTTAGACGTGAGGTTCACCTTGGACCATCAACCTAGAGGCCGTTCTACTTCGCCTGCTCCAGCCCATCTCGCGAGGCCAAGCGTGGACTCCAGAAGGAGCTCGTCGGTTATGAGTATAATGCAGATCGATCAGATCATCTCCGATGATCGAATGAACTTGGAAACGTATGGGGTCTCCGAGATACGTGATGGCTTCTTCGACGCTCTCTTCCTAAAGCCGGACCCGATAGATCCAGATGAGGTTGTTGAACGGTCCAAAGCTGCTCTTCCCAAGGAATTCGAGAAGAGTCACCCGTTATCAGCAAAACACTTTCTCCCAAGGCAGCTCCATGAGCTCAAATCAGTGGCATGCAAAGTTGCTACCACTAGAGCAGGCATCAAGCTTCTCAAGTCGTTTCTTGCCTTTTTCATCGCTTATATCTTGTGTCTGATACAACCGGTCCACGACTGGCTAGGTTATAATGACTACATCATGGTAGTGTCTACAATAATAAACCATCCAGGTCGCAATTTTGGTTCTCAAGTTGATGGCACAGTAGGGACCATCATTGGTACTGCTGCCGGCCTTGCCTGGGGATATGTTGCCCTCTTGGTTTCAACCTCGACGGGTGACGCTTTAAAGGCGTCTGGTTGGATTATTGTTGTCGTTTCCGCTATGTTCTTTGCGGGCAGTGCATTCATACGTTCATTCTTTATCCGCCTATACCAGACTGTTCTATGTGCAGGCATAGCCCTTGCGTTTACAACACTGGCCGAGACTAATGGTAATGCTTTCACCTGGCACAAGTCACTTCAATACGGAATTCCTTGGCTTTTAGGTCAAGCAATTGCACTCGCGGTAAACTGTCTCGTCTTCCCTGATGCCGGCAACCGCCTGCTCGCGGCCGCCTTTGATAAATCATTCAATACTATGCAGGTGAGCTATGTTCACACGTTTCTTTTTTCTATCGTCATACTAATTATCCAGGAATCCCTTATCATCCCTAGGCCTAGAGATACAGGTCTCAGGAGGCGTCTTGCCAAAACATTCATGGACATGTCACTTGCTTATCGAGATATGAGAATCGATATTACTATCACTCGCTTCCGCCCAAATGACGTGCGAGAGCTTCGTAATTCAGTGCAAGGTGTGGTTAGGGCCCTTCTCTCCATGAACACGGATACGGAACTTTTCGAGGACTGGTCCAACTCTCTTGAGATCACTGTTGCAGATGACGCGGGAAGTGAATCCGAGATCGAAGATTCTGGCCGTAAGGTGGCTCGGGCTCTGTCGGGTCCAACTAGGGAGGTCATTGATTGTATGTCAGAAGGTGTAAAGACATGTCATGCTGCACTCATGGACCTGACAGGCTGGCGAAAGCACTTTGGTCCCTCCGTGGACGTTTCGTCTGACCTCGTGCCTGTCCAATTGCGCATGCAAAACAGCCTTGCAGCCTTCGATACTGCGCAGGATCATCTCCTGAGATCGAACGACAGGCCCGAGACGTATGCCGATCACGGACAGGCTGTTGAATTTCTCGTATTCGCGAGACATGTCCGCGAAACAGCAGGGACTGTCGTCAACCTCATGACCATAGTTCAGGATATACATACCAGCTCTAAAAGGCTACGCGTCAACCCTCCTGTGTACCCCTTCGGAAAAGCTCTATACAGAACAAACGCGCAGGTTAGACACGATCGTGGTGGCGTCACCGCTGGGATGTATCGAGCGACATTTGCGGAGATCGCAAAACTCATAGAAACGACAAGATCGACTGAGAAGCATCACCCTCGTGAGGACTACGAGGCAGTCACTGAGCCAGAAGACTGTACAGTGGTCGAGTCGATCATACATGGCAGCCCTGTGTGGCATCAAGATAGGTTGCGTTATAGGTTGTGGAAACTCATGCGCCGCAGTCAGGGGTTTGAAACCAAGTATGCAATAAAGGTTATCATTCTCCTTTCTGCCCTATCTCTTCCCTGTTGTTTTGAAAGCACCTATAGCTGGAGGATGCTTTATGATGCATGGTGGGCTGTCGCCATGGGATGGATCATGATTCACCCGCGCATAGGGGGCAACGTTCAGGACTTTTTCACTCGTGCTTTTGCCGCCATTCTTGGTGCTGTGTGGAGTGGTGCAGCACATGCAACGGGCGGCGGGAATCCATATGTCCTGGCAGTCTTTGCTGCTATATACATGGTTCCCATGATATACCGCTTTTCTCAGAGCACTCATCCGGTACGTTTAATCTCGAGTTCCTGGGCATCTCTAACTGTAATGAAGCGATCTGGTCTTGTTGGCTGTCTGTCTTTCACCGTCATATCTCTCACTTTGCGAGACGAGGGTTTTGGAACTTCTGTTGCACTACAGGGTGTTTATAAGGGCTTGGTGTTTCTTGTCGGTACTATAGCACCCATCATTGTGAATTGGATGCTTTGGCCCTTCATCGCTCGACACGAACTACGGATCGCGCTATCATCAATGATTTTATACATGAGTATAATGTACAGAAGTAAGTCTTTGTATGTCTTTTCTGAGGCTCTGCTGATCGTCAGATGTTGTTGCAAACTACGTTTACTTCGACGAGGGTAAAGATCCGACGCCTGAGACTATCAGACGATCTGAGATGCTTGAAAGTCGGATGCGTGAAGGTTTTGTTAGAATCCGTCAACTCCTTGTCATGTCACGTCATGAAATTCGTCTCCGAGGCCCTTTCGACCCAATCCCTTACTCATGTCTTGCTGCCTCATGTGAGCGGTTCTTTGAGTATCTCATCGCTGTTCGACAGTCCGCTCTCTTTTACAACCCAAACTACATCCGCGACAATCCCGTTGCTGCTGAGGAGCTGCATAGCTACCGGCGTGATGCAGTGGCCGCCATCCTCGGGAACTTGTACATCCTCGCCGTAGCATTGCGATCTGAGCGCAAAGTTCCTGTAAGTTTGAAGCCCACATACGATGACTCCTGCTCACAAACCACGAAGCGCTATCTACCGAGTGCCGCTGCAGCAAGGAAAAAGCTCCTGCACAGAACCGCAGAACTGGCCAGAGAAATGGAGGAAGACACCGAGGGCTATGAGCTTGAGCGACAGAAAACTTGGAGTGATATATATAGCTACTCATACAATGCAAGTCTTACTGGCTGCGTGGCCCAGATGGAAGAGTTGGAGCGGTTCACAAAACTCATAGTAGGAGAAAAGAAGTGAGTCTTTCTTTATCCACATTCACAGGGTCACTGTTAACAAGAGCAGGTTCGAGCGCCCCGCAAAACGCATAGAAGACGATGATGAAGATACCGATGTATCGCCTGAGCGGCTTTGATTGATCCTATGTTGATCTTATCCTATCCATGCAATGCAATGCTAAACCAGTCCCGCTAATCAAACATATGCGCCGTTGGTCATTTCGTTCAAGATGTCCCTCGTGATAAGTTTCCCTTTTAATAACGCCTTGTCGCTAATCCTGGCCGTTTTCGGTGAACGCCTGCGGTTCTCCTTTCCAGAAGCTTTCTTTCGTGGTGATTTAATCCTTTGAGTAGGGCCTGTAGCTGTGATCTGTGTACCAAAGTCCTCAAAATAATGGTTCTCGAGCGCGTTGGCTGGCATTTCGTAGATCCAATTCCGGTCCTCCATCAGAGATATGAATTGGCTTAGCATACTGTCGCTGCCGCTGCCCTTGAGTGTCGATTTGCTCCCAACAACGAGGAGCTTCGTTTTGGCTCGTGTGAAAGCAACATTGATTCGTCTCCAATCCTTTAACAGGTCTCCAATGTTGCATGCTTCATTGCTTCGCACGAGACTGAGGACAATCACCTCCTTATCTCGTCCCTGGAAACGGTCCGTTGTGTGCATCTCTACTCCAGAGAACATCTTGAGCTTGTCTTTGAGCATAAACAGCTGTGCTCGGTAGTGTGTCATCACACCAATTTCAGAGTCTGGAACTCCAACTGTCAAAAGGCTGTCAACGAGCTGAGAAACGATACGGACTTCAGCTGAGTTGACGATTCGTTTGCCCTGGGCTTCTTCGCGAACGGGAGGTTGGATTGTGTCAGTGTTAATGAAACGCACGCGCGCCTCGCTATCGAGAAGGTCATATAGCCAGCATCGACTCGGACCGGGGGCAGCGCAGAACGACCGGGGAGTTGCTGCGTTGATGGTTGATGCGTCGTAGTGTCGCTGCATGAGAGCCTCCATTCGTGGAACTTCAAGTTTCCGCCTTCGAAGCTGCTCTGTACCGCACCGAAGCCTTCCATTATAGATGAGAGTGTTGCTCAGAGTCATGATATCCTCACACATGCGGTATTGATGTTCCAGGTTGACGACCGATTCGGGGTGAGTGTCGGACAAGAGTTTGAACAGGCTGACATCGAGACCGCCTTCACGTGCTTCTTCGTTCTTCACCACGGGAGGGAGCTGGTTATGGTCACCAACAAGGACAAAAGTGCGAGCCATTCTGATCGGACCAGCGCAGATGGGCAGGGTAATTTGTGATGCCTCGTCCACGATACAGTAATCAAAGGAGCGTTCATGGAAGACGGAATGGTTGATACCAAGACATGTCGTTGCAACAATTGGTGTCCCGTGCCATGCGTTTTTTATCTCATCGAATGACTTCATTGGGTGGCCTGCAAGAATAGCGAAGTCCTGGACGTCGGGGTGCACTTTGGCGGGGGCACCGAGACGAAGGATAGGTATCTTGTCAGCCTTGAGTTTTAGCAGAATGTTGTCCACAGCAGTATGTGTATGCGAGGTCAGAAGCACACTCTTCCCCTGAGATGTCAAAGCGCGGATGATATGAGCAATGGTTGTTGTCTTTCCAGTACCAGGCATTCCAAGAACAAGTGCGTAGTCTTGAGCACTCATAACTTTTTCGATGGCTCGATGTTGATCAACATTGAGGTTATCTCGATCCGATACGATGTACTGAGTTGGTGCAGCCTTGAATCTGGGTGCTTCTAAATCGACAATCAATCGTCGAATCTGTCGCGCTCCCACGATATCGTCTGCCATCATCTGAACGAGGTTGTTGCGAACAGTCGCCATTCCGTTGCTGAATTCATCCTGGTCGAGTCGGTAGCGAATAGGGGCCTCTTTAATTTTGCCTGTTGCCTCATCCTGAGTCGCGCCCTCATGGGCAACGTCCATAATGCTAGCAAAAATCTGGTTATCCCTCTCATCAAAGCCAGGCTGTCGAATGCGGGCATTGTGGAGTCGCCTGTCAACTGCGACACTTATCCGTTGCCTCTTGACTGCTGTGACATAACCTATGGCCAAGGCGAAATGGCCCTCCTCGTCAGAGACCACAATTGGCTCTCCGACTGACAACTCAGACTCCAGGAATGAGAATCCTGAAACTTGAACTCGTTTGACGAAGGTGTAGTGATATCGATTGATCCTAGGGTTGTCCGTGTCGACCGAAGCTGAACCCTCTTCGATGATGACATCTGCAAAGCATCGAGATTTCTTTTCTCGTTCAGTACTGGTCATTGTCCATAACTCTCTTTTGGTTTTTTGACTCTCCTTCTCTTCTTTGGTTAGTAAATTCTCCCACTTGATGAAGAATTGTTGGTGATGAGGGGTTAAATGCTTGACGAGTTCATCAAATTTCTCGTTCATGCCACTCGAGTCCCCATCACCGTCGTCAGCGAGTCGATGGTAGATGAAACATGACGTCTTGGCGTAGCATTTTCCACACATGTGCTTGCTCTTGAGCATTGGTGGCAACTGGACGCTTCTTTCTCGAACGTAGCATGCCAGTTGGTTTCTTTGCATGATCATGTGTCGAAGCTCGTGTCGGATTGCGGGGATTCGCATCGTCTTGGATGTTTCCATATAGTAGAGGATTCCATAAGCAATCTCAATATCGTAGCGGTCCGACAAGAGCAACGTGTAAAGCGCTGTTTGAGCCATATGGTTACTGTTTGCGTGTTTACCAGTCTTGACCTCGAACGGCACAGTCAAAGTCCGAATAGCATTTCCATCTTGCATTGCAACTTCAACGGTTGCATCGATGTTACCCTTGAGTCCGTACATCGGAGACCACACGTGTTCCTCGACATCCAAGAGCTTGGTGACTGCCATGTTGGCCTTCTTCCCGTTTCGGTCTTCAACTACCGCATCCCCCTTTGGCCGGGAAGATACGAAAGTGCCAGCCCAGTAACTCAATTCGGTCATTTTCGATTGTAGATGCTCTCGAGCTGAAGGTATACCAACTTTGATAGTATAGAGGTCCTCGACATGCTTTTCTGTTATTCGGTCGATGACTGCGCATAAAAAAGGGAGATCCCACTTGTTAGCAAGAAGGGCCTCTTGGAAAATTTCGTGTAGCATTGTTCCATAGATAAGGGGTGGTGTTGGTGGACTGGTAGCTTTCACTCGATCTTGCAGCACAGCACGGCGCATGCAACCGAACGAATCAGCCACTACAGTTGCGGATATGAGTTGATCAGGGTGTAGAATAAGAAGATTTTGACCATCGTCAATAATACATTGACCTCTCAAAGAGAAGTCGCCTATAATGTGAACGTAGGCTTCTGCATGGGCTGGTGTGTCAAACCATGAGGCCCTCAGGTGCACCGTCTTGATATCTTTTGAGTTGTCGGCCTGAATGAGAAGAATCTGAAGTTGCAAATCAGTAATATTCGAGCATGGTTGTCGACTAATTTACCTTTTCTGGTCGTGCAAGTCCAAATTGATCCGTATACTCGCCCTCCAAGACATTCGTCACCAGGTATCGTTGGATTGTTCTTGGTTTCCGGCTCTACCTGTTACTTAGCATATGGCGGGTCCTCCTAGGTTGTTCGACGTACGTCTCCGGAGCATTTCTGGGCCGCTTGTGTTGCTGCCAATTCCACGGCTTCAAAATCAAAGTCTCCGCCAAATGCGTCTCCAAATTCATCATCCAAGTCGTCAAGTTTTGTTGATGCTGGAGCCTGTGACACTTGTTGAGAGTCCGCAGTAATGAGATCTTCTGCCTCGTCGAAGAAGTCATCGTCCAAGTCGTCAAATTCATCCAGCTTGCCGTCAAACTTCTCCGGTGTCTTGTCATCGATGTCGCATAGTACATCGTTTTCGGCTACTGCTACCTCTGGTTGCGGATTTGTTTCCAATTGAGTAATATTGATGCTGGCTTCAAGTTGCATTATTGTGTCGTCGTCAAATTCGTCAAAGTCATCATCACCATAGTCCGAGGAAGCAGGTTCTGGAGGTGGCAACTGAACTGGAGGTCCAGCTGGAACTTGAACATGCTGTTGTGCAGTGTGTTGCGCAGGCGTTTGACACCTGGCTTGGGTTTTTGAGAGGCGTGGAGAGCCACTGCTAGTGGTATATATCCGCCTCTTCGTAGGAGAAGGAGATTCTGGAGCATCTTGGGGCTCCTCACAGGGCTCCTCACTTGGCCCGTTGATGCTACTAGTCACCGTATCGAGCAGTGCATTTACCATTGAAGACTTGGATGCCTCCATCTCTTCCATCTCGGTACTCAGGCGACTACCCGACGTTGATCTTTCAACCCTTCTCCTCTTAGGCCAATTCAAGCCGCAGCTTATTGCTCGTCTGAGATTGGACTCGCCAATCGTTGATTTCGATGGCCGTGGCGACGACGATACCATCAGCTGTGCAAGTGCAGGGTTTGCAAGTCCTAGCGGACTTCCTGCATTGTCGGTTCCGTTTAGCGAGTATCGGTCCCATAATTCCAGTGTTGGATCCGCGTGTGGTGACTTGAGGGCCTGCGCCAGCTTCTTGACGTTTACCGAGGGTGTATTGGACTTGTCTGCTACCGGCGATGAAACAGGCGACGAGCTCCTAGCACGCTTTCTTCCTTTGCGGTTCAACATGGGAGACAATGCTGGCATGTACAGCGTATCCTGTCTATTGTCCCAGAGGAGCCGGTCATTTGGCGATGTAGTTGTGTCATCTTCGGTACCACCTGCAGGTTCGAGCAGCTCTTGCCAGGTCAATCGAGTAGCGGGCGTAGTCGTTGTATCGTCCTTGGTTCGGTTGTTCGATACATTCTGTTCGTTTTCGGTGTTCTCTGTGGCTGATTCGCCATTCGCGGGGTGGTACTGAAACTTATTGAGCTTGTTCTTGGTCACCTCGGACACAGGCTGGAGCGCTCGAGGTCTTGGTGTTTGCTGAACCGGGTTGCTTCTTGATCGCTGCCATGGCGAGCGCTGTAACCGTTAGTGATGCTCACTTTGTGTCTTGTGCATATAGTCCTTTTCATTACCTTAGTTTGACCAACTTGATCCGAGTAGGATTTTTGTAGAGGCATTATACCTACCGGGGCTTGAACATTCCGATTTCCAACCCGGTTAAGTATGGTGATAGTGGGACATTTGAATTGAAGTGGAGGAAGTAGGTAATTAGACGCGTTTAATGGGCAAACGCGTCGCGATGTTCGCGCCCCCCTTGCAGCTGTTGTTGCCAGGTCACGTGGAGAAGCTCTTAGCGTACCTAGATACCTTTTGTAGTAAGTTGGAGCTGCAGCGCATCCATATCATCTCCAAAGCTCTATCGAAGCTACCCGACTCCACCATTAATGGCCCATGTGCGTCAGTGGACCAGGCTTCACAGCGTCACCATTTTCGGTCCCGCCAAGTCCATCATTTGATGATCTCGAGCCGATGAATCAGTGAAACACCACCTCCACAACGCTTACTCCGACTCTGAATCACTGTACTTCCGACCTCAAGAATCCCAATTGCGATGAATCCTCAGCCCAATGGCGCTGGCCCTGCCCAGTCCCGCGAAAGCTACAAGCACTCTATGGAAGAATGGCGCCAGTCTGCACTCGCCCAGCGCAACCAATATGAACCCCGCGTCAAAGAACAAGTCACTCGATACTTTCAGGAATACTCTCCCCCGTTTTACGCCTCCGTAATTGGCTACCGTCGTGATTGGAATCTTCTTGTTGCGACGTCCCGGGTCTCCGGCTTCGCTGCCACTCTGGGTCGAGATCTGGAGGATGTGGAAGCAAAGACCATTGCCGAATATACCCTCGATAACATTCACACCAACGCCGGCTTAAAGTGGCTGAGCGTCGCACTCGCTGGATACATGACCTATCGTGGTCGCCGCACATGGCAATTTCCCTTCTATAAGCCCAAGCTCGGCGGCCGATTCAACCCAAATGAGGCTACTAGCATTTTCACCAACAAGAAGATCCGTGGGGCTTACCCTCGCGCAACATGGCACTGTCTTCGATTTACTGCCTACTCCGCTGTCATAATGCTCATGATCGAGCCCGCATTCCGGGCTGTCAGTTTCATTCGAACCGAAGCTGCCATGACAAACGATCCTCGCTTGAAACAGTTCACCAAAGATGCTGCCGAGCGTGTCAAGGATGTAATGAGCAACCCAACCATCTCAAGAGCACCTTTTACAGGCAGGGATGTGCACAAAAGTGATGAGAACGACCCTTGGGCCAGTAATGATTCAAGCAACACCAGCTCTGAGAGTAGATATCAGCCCACCCCCACCCAGTCCTGGGACAAGGCCCAATCCTCGGCCACGACGCAACAAAGCCAACAATCCAATGACGACTGGAGCGTTCTAGATGGTGATGATGATGCTTCACCAATCGCGACCTCTTCCCGCAATAAACCAGCATCTCCTCCTGCTGGTTCTGCGTGGGAGCGCATTCGAAAACAATCACAAGGCCCGCCCCAGCAATCTGATTACCAGTCCCATACATGGGCTGCCCGCTCTCAAACCGGATCTCAGCCAGAATCACAATCTAGCTGGGGCAGCGGGTCTGCTGGTAGCTACAGTGACAGTTTTTCGTTCAGCAAATCGGACGAGGAGAAGGCAGTTGCAAAAGAGCAAGCACAAGACGAATTCGATCGACTTGTTGACAGAGAAAGGAAGGGCGTGGATCAGGAGAAGGCCTGGGAGCGCAAGTAGAGCAGGCATTGTACAAAATTACTGCATATTACCCTGTGTGTATTTTTCATGTAGCACAAATGAATGAAGCATAACTCAATAAGCGATGGCGCTGTGTTTCGTTTTTGTTTGATAACGCTGAAAACAAATTCAATTCTGCTTACGTTGCCAGCTCGACCATCTACAATATGCCCATATCCCCCTCGCCAAGCCTACTATCATTCCTTTATTTACTGCTTAACTTCATCAGACACAGCGACAGGCTCAACTGCATCACCTCCCTCTGTCTTGTCCACAGTGGTCTCCAAGATACTCTCACCAGCTGTGTTCGTGACGAGACTCTTTTCAACTTGAACTGGTTCTTGCTCAGGCTCAGGCTCAGGCTCTTGAAGAGACGCCTTTGGAGCAGGCTCTGGGGAAGGTTCCACGGCAGGTTGCTGTGCAGGGAGCTCAGGCTCAGCTTCTTGAGGTAGCTTTCCTGCTGCGGGTTCCGGGTCCCTATGCACTGGAACTGATTCAGATTCTGGCTCTGATGGAAGCTCCGGCTTAGGCTCCAGATTGGGCTCAGGCTTCGGCAACGGCTCTTGGGTAGTCACGGGCTCAGCGACGGGCTCCTCAGTCTTTTCCACCGCTGGCTCTGGTTCAGAGACAGGAGTTTGTTCACCGGATACTGACAGAGAGCCCTCGGGAGCAATAGACCAGAGAGTCTGGGGAGTTGAGAATGACAAAGTAGGACCTGAAGATTGCACGGCCGGCGACGGTGCCGCGGCGGGGCTCTTTGCCGGAGCTCGGCGCTGTGGGCCCCGGGCTCGGCCCTTGCGAGCATCCGAAAGCGGGGCCTTCTCCTTCTCTTCCGTCAAGTCCTCTTGCGGCTTGGGGTCCTCCTTCTTAGGAGCCTGAGGTCCTAACTTAAGACGCTTATTCAGATCGCTCATAAAGCCTGCCTGAAGGGCGGCAATCTTGCTACCGGCCGGTCGGCTGGGCACAGGAGGCTTCTGTTTGGGCTCTGTCGAGTCTCCTAATGAGGCTTTTGTAGGTCGAGGAGGGATCTGAGGCTTTGGCTTGTCTGACACAGGAGGTTTTGATTTGCCCTCATCGCTTGTTGTGTGCTTGGGCTTGGGTCGCTCTGGAACTGAAGGACGATCCTCAGATGCTTTTCTGGCTGGTCGCTCCGGAATTGAAGGCTTGTTCTGTTCCGTAAGTTGCTCCTTAGGTTCCTCCTTAACCTCAGGTTCTGGGGTATCAGAGATGGTAGTCTCGTACAGCTGGCTCTCGGGGGCATCTTCCCAAATATCTTTGCTGGGAAATCGTTGACCAGCGGAAGGTCTCTTGTTCTTGTTAAGGAAAGAGTCAGATTCCTTTGTTTCGTACCAGATTGGCTTGTCATGGTTCTTGGGGGGCTGAATATCCACAGGACCACTGGCTTCTTGCTCAGCAAGTTCCTCTTGTCTCTGAGCAAAGATATGAGCTGGGGTTTTAGGACGATCCATAGCAGATGGTCGTCGTCGAGGCTCCTCTGCCTGCTCTGCCTGCTCTGCCTGGTCCACCTGATCTGGTGTCGAAACCTCAACAGTGAAGTGCACGCTGTCCGGGGCATCCTCCCAAATGTCCTTGCTGGGGAAATAGTGTCGTGCCTTGTTGCCAGGTGCCGGCTTCTGAACTTCCTTCTTACCCTCTTCAGGGAAAAGAGGCTCATATTCTTCGACGTCGTCCAGAGAAGTGGGAGCAAATTCTTGAGAGTCGTTGTTCTTATAGATGCTGGTGGGTCTGCTCTTGGGTCTGCTAGACCTGCTCAGAGGCCGACTTGTCGGTTCCTCCAAGTCACCGCTACCTCGACGGTCAGCGGGAGGATGAACAGCGGGACGCTGGCTGTAAGGGGTATCATCATTCTTGATTTCGTCGGCAGCCAAGATAGGTGCGGTGTATTCACGGTCCTCATCGTCTACAGCAGGATCTTCACTGCCATACGAGCGGTACTCTGGGTGCTTAGGATCATCAACGTGCACAGTATGTTCGCCATCGGGACCAATGATCTCCGACTTGAATGACAGAGGCTGAACCTTGCCTTCATTGACGGAAGCGGGTCGGGGAGAGAGGCGAGAAGTATATTCTTCACTGGCCTGGAAGCCAACTTCATCAGTAGGCGTAGCCTGATAACCAGATGTGCCTACATCTCGTTAGCTAGTGTGAGCCCAAGTAGATTCGCAACTTACCCAAGCCGGCGCCACGAGATCGCGTGTCTCTGACCAGCTTGTTCAGGTCATCCTTGCTCATGGCAAAATCGTTTTGACGGTCATGCAGAGGAGTCTTATGTTCCCTCTTAAGGGCTTCGGGGTGCTTCTCGTAGTATTCCTTCTCGAGTTTATCCAAGGGCGCAACGCCATGGCCGTGGAGGCCGTAGCTGCCCGGAGGTCCACCACGGGAGCTGTGCTTGCGGTGATGGTGCTTCTTGAATTCTTCGGACCCAGGTCCAGGCGAAGGGGCCTGGACGTCGCCGAGATGGGGGTTCATGGGCACGCGCTGGCCGATTTCGGGGATGCCATGCTCATCCTCCACCTCAGGGCGGCCGTCACTGACCGACACATTGGTGCTAGACTGCTTCTTGTTGTCCTGTGTAGATCCAGGGCGACCAATGCCAAATTGTGCTGCTTTGTCGGAGTCGGTTCGGGTAACAGCCTGAACACGCTGCTTAGCGCTTTGAGCTGGCAGGGAAGGCTTGGGCGCATGAAGCTTGAGGTCCTCCGCAATGGTACGTGTTTGCTCGGGAGACGCAGCTCTGTTGTCCTTGTCGGCCTGGACCTCTTCGGGCTTGACTTCGTGGGTCACGGCACTGTACTCAGCACCCTCCTGGCCAATCGAAGGCATGGACACGCTGGTTGGGCGGTTGATTGGGTCCTGGTGAGCATCGCTGGGGTTGAATCGGGCAGAAATGGGACTCTTTTTAGGAATGCCCTCGTTGAAAGGCGAGGGAGCGAATCGATCGGGATTGGGAGATATCGAGCGGTCAAGTCGTTTCGATGAAGGACGAGGTGGGATCATGGGGACAATCCCGGGGGAATCGTTCTTGTCCTGGCCCTTAGCCGGACGGGGGGGGATAACGGGAGGTTGTTGCATGGCGGCGGCGGTCATTGTTGATATTTAGATGCTCGGAGGAGCGATTATAGAAAGTTGACGAAACAAAATAAGAAAAGTAAATGCGGTTTCATGTAAGACGGTCTGTGTGATGGATGATGCTCTGCAACGACCAGCAAATGGTCAATACTAAACAATTAGTATCAAGTTTGAATGATAAGTGTAGAACCAAGGCAATTGGAAGCTATAGCACGAATTGGAACTAATCCGCGACAGGGGCATAGACTGGTATTTAAAGACATTTGTTGGCCTCGATCCCAGTCTAAAGTCCCATCAGCAAGATTCCGTCCATCCATGAGGTGTGCCCGTGCCGTGCCTGTAGGTTGTGCCTGTTGCCGGATCCAGCTGCAGGTAGCTAAGGTACTGTACTGTACTGTACAGCGCGCTGGACCAGCCCCTGGGCTTATCGGATCCACGGTTCACGAGTTAGAGGCGCCGCCTGTGAATGGATCCATTGCTATCAGAAAGCGATAAAAATCCAATTCCACATTACGGGCACACCCTGCTGCGCCCACCAAGTGTTGCGCCCGCCGTACACCGATTGATTGATATTTTGCTCAGGGACGAAGAGACTTACCAATGGGGTTGCCGTGATTTGGTATTGATTGGCCCAGGCACAGCAGTGCAGTGCAGATATAGTATAGTTCAATAACTACTTTAACCACCGGCTTTGGTTGGGGATCTGAAGTGTGAGATAAGACGAGCTATACAAGAGCTATGTGCGCATTGCAAGCTGGCAGCGGGCCCGACTAAACCAGTGTATTTATATGCCAGATTCTGGCCCCAATACAATACAATACATACAAAATGGAACGTCCAGGTGACAGACAGGAAGTGCCACCGGAGCTGGTGACTTTTGCTCGTCGTCACTGGTTGTGAAAACAGGGATGGCGATGGCGCCAAGTCGTACGGTGCGAGGCGTTTGCGATCAACACTGTGGCTCGATCGTGGATTGTTTCGAAGAGTTGAAAAGATGGAGAATGCAGAGAAGCTGCTCTTTTCTCGACGATCTTTGGCCAGGAGGTTTGATTCAGTTTTCAGCTGCAATTCATGTATTCTACTCCTGTCAGAGCACGAATTGAGTACATTTCACAACCTCATCCCATTGTTGACCTCTATTCCGAAGCTTACCTCAGAGCTTTCCAAATAAAGCATTTTCGTCACTTGCATGGCCCTGGATACAGTGCCCCCCGCATAACTATGTCCAGTCCGGGTCGTCCCTGAAGATGTCTGTGTGCGGTTCGTTCCATGAGTCGACGATCGTCCTTCTGTCCAATCCCACTGATGAAACTTGAGACGCGCGGTGCGACAGCCGAGTCAATGCAGGTGCTCGTTCCTGTCTTGAAATTATCTATGTATGCATGGCTTTATCTTTGGCCAAGATGGAATCATAAGAAGGAATCATAAGCAAGGTACCTTACTCACTCACTCAGAGTCAGAGCTCGCTCCCGCCGACCCGCAATAGTTCATCATGGCGGGGATCTCCTGCAGTCTATTCCCCACTAACTGATCGATGCTACAGCCGGCTATTTTCTTCCTGTTGACGCTCCCGTCCATAAGAGGTCAGAAGAATGACGCTTACTCGACGGCGTGCTACTGGACGGTACGGTGAGCAAGCCTGACGGTCGCCTGACCAGCCGGGACGGAGCTATCAAACCATGCATTGCAAGTGAAAGCGTTGTTGGTAAGAGACCACGAGCCCCTTTGTTGCTACAAAGTAAAGTACCTACTATTCAGAGTCAAGTACTATCGTGGTCTCCGAGGACAATTGGAATCTCGACTTGGACCAACTAACAAAGGTCAACGATGATCTCGTTGTCTTCGAGATTCTAGACTTCCTTCGACTTCTATGTCGTTGTAAATAGAAACAGAAGCAAAGGCTGGTGTCCATGATCGCCGAACTGTGATCGAAAAAACTTTGTTTCCCCTGGGCATCTTATAGTATCACGGTCCTCCAGTCGAATCACAACCCGTCTGGCCCCTCCACCCCGTACATGATGCCATCAGACCGAGAAGTTTTCCGCAGGTGTCCCAAAAAGGTCCGTTCTGACGCCATCTCCGTAACCAGAGCTCCAGTTGACCGGTCCGGTTACCCTAGACATTACTTACTCTTGTATCGTGATGAGCAGAGCGTATGATCTTGCGTTGTTCTTTGATTCAAGGAGAATTGGCTTTCTGGAACGCCATGGCACGAAGCTCGTTGGCGTGAAAGCAAGCAAAATTCCTCGCAGCATCCGTGTGGACATGAAGAAGTCCCGAATTCAACAAATGTCTGGTTCGTTCAGCCATCAACCGAATTCAAACTAGCGCTCAGTAGAAAGACCTGGGTATCATATCACGAGGAAATCAGAGCTTTAAACCTTCCACAACGTGGTCCTTGTCTAGAATTATGAACACTGGGTTGCCGTCTTTGATATGCAGCTAATTTGAGCACATTGCAGTTCTTATCACATGATGGACATGGGTGAACAGCCACATTGATATGGCGGCGATCCCGAGAGCTATCAATAGCTTTCCAGAAATGCTATTCATAGCATGGAACAACATCTGCCAGCGGGTACATGTATTGAACCAACATCGACACCGTCACAACACGATCTTATGAACGGAATAACAAGAAATGAATTCAATTTTTAGCGAAATAACTTAAAAATAACGCAGTCGTTGAAACTCGTTCACGAAATAGCATCAACTTCAATCAAAACATGAGCCGTTCCTCATCCCAGACGCCAAATCCAGCTGGGTATACAGGCCGCTGCTCTTGGCAGGATCCTAAATCGCCGAGATAAGCAGATTTTCCATCATCATTCCTGTCTTCCTGCACCTGCGAGCTATGGAAAGCCTTAGGTGCCTCTTTTACTTGGCGAATACCACGGTGTAAGATGTCAACTTAAGTAGTGGTGCGTTCGCTTCGTGATAGAGCCACGAAATTGGTCGGGCTGACAGCTAACGAGTCTACACAATCATCTGCGCGACGCCCTGACCACCGAGGGTCTTGCTGCCGACAAAGGCCTGACCCTTGACACCGGCAAGCAGGTAGCAAAGGGCAGCTAGTAGCAGGAAGACAGCAGCGGCAATCAAGCTGCTTGCACCGCTGACATTACTGATGAACTGCAGAGCAGACATGACGCCGTATGCGGCCGCGCGCATATAATTGGTCGAGATCTTGCGAATCGTCTCGTCGAACTTGCCGGAGGTTGGGCAGATTCGGAGGAGAAGAGGGACCTCGATGAAAAGAATGACAAAGGCCGATGCGCTGTGCATTGTTAATTTAGATGCTTCGTCATGACATGGGGGCAATTCTTACATAGCAAAGGCGCAGAAGATAATGCGAACAACATTAAACGAAAAGATATTGGCTATTCCAACAGCCAGACAGATGATCATGGAAAGAATTCCAAGCCTGTACACAAGTAGTGTTAGTCGGTTGTTACGTCGTAGTCCATTCGGTATGGGGGGTCATGTCGCAAAGTGGCTCAACAGCTCAATAGCTATGATTGAAGCTGTGTGCAGCCGAGGATCGTTGGCCTACCATTGTCCGTAGATGCCTGCACGAATGTTAGTATCTTCCACAAAGCGCAGTCAATCGAGAGCGACATACTGAAGTTTCGCGTTTGGAACTCCTCCTTGAGCGTCATCTTGCCAGCTTACGTCGAGCTTTCGTATTCGGGCTTGGACCAGCCGAGGGAGAAAGTGACTGATGTTTTCTAAGGGACCAATTCGAGATGGTAATCTGATTGCGATAAAGCGTATGGAGAAATGTCGATTGTTGCGACGGCGATGGAGACTGAATCGAGAGGTGGAGAGTTTGAATTGTTGTGACGATGGGGATGCGAAGTTTGAAATATGAACGTAGCCTCTTCGTCAGGTGTAAGGTAGGCGCAGGATGGTATGGTATGGTTGCTGAGGTGGTCCCCAATTTTGATTGAGGCTGGTGCAGGGTCAACAAAGGGCTTGGCTCCAAGTGTCAATACGGACGGGACGAGTTAATGGGAGGGCAGGCGGGTGGATGCTCCACGGGGCACTGGTTGTTTTGTGTTTGTAGGGAAACGGCTCCCTGTAAGGAGGATGGATGGTGCGCAATTGATACCTACCCTAGTGGAGGTTGAGTTGGCCAAGATGAGACAAAGGGTTTGTGTTTCGCGTCTCTGGGTCTGCTGAGACGCAACCGAGAACCTTTTGTAGTCTTTGTTTCTTTTCTTACTTTGTGCTGTATTGCTTAACATGTATTCACTTTCTGTTTAGGCAACTCTATTCTCTGCACAGCCAAGTGACGTACGTTGACCACGCGGCATCGCCAAGCCTCGCCCAGAATGAAGCGGAGTTGGTTCTCAAATGGAGTCTTTCACAGAGACAATTGCCAAGTTTATTAACGGCAATGCTCAGTCAGCCAATAGATGCTTAGGAGCTCCGTGAATTCGTATTCGAAGACACCAGCTTGAAGGTGAGGGTATACTGAGATTCAGGCACCCTTTAAAAAGCCGTACTTTAAGCCTATGAATCAATGCTCAAGGTTCATGCATATTGTAGGTACCTAGGTAGCCATGGATTGACAATACTCCAGACTCTACAAGGACCAGCTATCATCTGAGACTTTGCGATTTGAGAAGTTTGTAATGATGTAACGAGGACAAGACCGACTTTGTCTTGCTATGTAATGATTGCCCCTTGGTTTGCTTTCATAATGGCGTTAGACAGAATTATATGGACCAGCTACAGAACGTGACAGATGATTAAAGTCATGTTATACGAATAAGCGAACCCTTCAGAGACTCATCTAGACCTACCCCCAATCGAGATCTTCTCATAGGAATAGCCTCAATCCAGCCCTGCCAACAACACCTAACTAAACGTTCCATGGCCTGCACGATTGTTCCTTATTCTCACCACGTGGTGAGGTGGAGTGTTTCCTACCGTAGAAGATCCGGGGACCTGCCAAAGTTACCTATAAATAAGCTCTCTCTATACCATTACATCATCTTCAACGCGCATCAATTCTGTCTTTGTAGCTTATCAAGCAACACTCATTGGTCTCTAGCCCATGATCTGACCGTGAAACTCAAGCAAATAACCGGAGAACCACCAATTGCACAACCTGACTCACTACAAGCTCTCTGTCATTAAAGCCTCGCACATTTTGGAGAGCCAGTCCAGTAAATGAAGCCTCACAGAAAATGAGTTATACCGTTCTCTCAAACGACCAGGTTAACTCCATCCTGGAAGGCCTTACTGTTGACGAGCTTGATGAGTTTCGCCATGTTCTGGCTTCATCCCTACACGAATTCTCTACCGGAGTACCGGCTCTTGAGGAAGCCTTTCAGCAACCAGAACGCATCTCAACGCTACATCCAGAGACCATGGCTAAGACGTTATATATGCCCTCATGTGCCCCGTGTGGAATGGGCTGCAAAGGTGAGACTTCATCTCACGGCTTAGACGAATCAATCTAACCAATTAGTAATTTCTTTGACGAGTACGGAAGCATCCCAGGATTCTACTGTTACACAAATCAGTCCTACTGGTGTTCTCAACCTGTTCCGGCCAGATGGATCACCACTTGGCATAGTCAATGCAACAGCTCTCACAGCATTCAGAACAGCCTTGGCATCTACTTGTCTGTTGGAGCGCCGTAATCATGTCAAGACCTTGACAGTATTTGGCAGCGGCCTTCAGGCTTACTGGCATATTCGGCTTGCCCTGATGATCCGTGGCAGTACTATTAAACACGTGCATGTTATTAACCATAGGTGGAGCGATAAAGCGACCGGCATCCTCAAGAGATTCGCCAGCATCCCTCCTGAGATCAAGAAACGAGAAGGTTGGTCAGACACCAAGTTCGGCCTCCTGATCCCTGCATTCCACGAGTATCGACGCCTGATAAAAGATCAGATAAGGGATGCGGATGTGATCTACTGCTGCACAGCCTCGCAAAAAGACCTCTTTGATGGATCCATCTTAACGTCTCATGAGGGCCGCAAGAAAGGACGACTCATCATCGCTGTCGGAAGTTATACGCCAGAAATGCGGGAGCTTCCAGATGACCTTATCCAGCTAGCAGTCAAGAGGGAGGACAAGCCTCATCGACACTTCCACAAGCATGCAGTCGAAGGCGGAGTCATCGTCGTTGATAATATCAAAGGCGTGCTCAAAGAAGCAGGCGAGATCATTGCTGCCAATATTGGGCCCCATCAACTTGTAGAGTATGTGCCTAGTTCTCCTCTCCAAACAGTCACTGACATCGATGACAGGCTGGGGGAACTTGTGATGCTCCATCGTCTAGCTATAGAGGAGTCTGACGGATTCTCCAGTAGCCAGGCATCTTTCTCTTCTGACATGGATAAGCTAGATATCCATGGTAGGATGAGCTCCATGTCTACGGTCTACGGCAGTGGAAGTAATACCAGTGATGCCCCGACCAGTTCTACTGCTTCAGTAGATTCAGAAGGGCGAAGATCCAGCTCTTTTTTCAATTCAAGGAAGAACTCTAGTAGCTCTTTGGACAAAGAAAAGAGGAAGTCAGAGGATCACCTCTGTCGTTGGTTGAGGGATGGCACTGTAGTATACAAGAGTGTCGGGCTTGGGCTGATGGATCTCGTGGTGGGAACACATCTGATTGAGGTTGCAAATGAAAAGAATGTAGGAACTCGTATAGAAGGGTTCTAGAAGGGATAAATTGAGATAAATACTAAATGCTCTTAATACATGCTGTAAATATTTGTACACAAACTCTACTCGGCAACCCAGATGGCGGCCATACCCATACCGGTTCCTATACACATGGATGTTACGCCAACCTTCTGGCCTGTTCGCTTCAACTCATATAGAAGAGTAGAAACCTGTCGGGCACCAGTGCAGCCTAGGGGATGGCCAAAGGCAATAGCACCTCCCTTGGGGTTGATCTTCTCTTGGGGGATACCCAGCTCGTTGGCACACCACAAGCACTGACTGGCGAAAGCCTCGTTGATCTCCCAGATATCGACATCATCCTTGGAGATACCGGCAAGGTCGAGAGCCTTGGGGATGGCCTTCCAGGGGCCCTGTCCCATAAGAAGGGGCTTGACACCGACAATGGAGGCGCAAACGTACTTGCCGAGGATTTTCTGTCCAAGCTTCTCGGCAGTAGACCGCTTCATGAGGAGGACAGCGGCAGCACCGTCAGAAATCTGACTGGCGTTACCAGCATGGATAGAACCGTCCTTAGCAAAAGCAGGGCGGATCTTGCCCAGAGACTCAGCAGTGATGCCATCTCGGACACCGTCATCCTTGGAGACGGTAATCTCTTTGGTATTACCCTCTTTGTCCTCGAACTTGACCTTGAGAGGAGCAATCTCCTCGTCAAAGAGTCCCGCCTTTTGGGCCTTGAGAGCCTTCTGGTATGATGAGGCAGCGAAGGCGTCCTGTGCAGCTCGGGTGACGTTGAGGTCCTTGGCCATCTGCTCAGAGAGGACACCCATGGGCACCTTACAGTTGGCAGCCTCGGGGTGGCTCTCAAAGGCGTCCGAGAACTCGGAGACAGCGCCAGGGCCATAGTTCTGGGACATGCTCTCAACACCAGCACCAATGCCAATATCGATCATGCCGGTCTTGATCTGGTTGGCGACATCGACGGTAGCCTGGAGACCAGAAGAGCACTGTCTGTTGAGGGTTCGGACGGCGATAGATTCAGGGAAACCGGCGACCAAGCTGGCAGCGCGCATCTCAGTTGCGCCGCCACCGGGGGCGAGAACGGTTCCAACGCAGAGGTCCTCGACGAGAGCAGGGTTGATCTTTGAGCGGTCGAGGATGGCCTTGAGAACACCAGCCATGAGATCAGCAGCGGGGGTATCCTTGAAACCGCCGCGGCCTCCCTTGGTGAACGCGCTTCGGCAGGCAGCGGTGACAACGATCTATACATGGTCAGTAAACTATGTCGGCGCATACGGCAATGCTTGGCAACATACATCGTCAGGGTTCTTCTGGAGGATCTTGTCGCGGCCGCCGGCGGTCGGGTTGCCAGAGATCTGGCCTCCAATCTGAATGATTCTGTCGGTGACTGGCGAGATAGTTAGTTCGAGCTTTGCGAGGATCGCAGTGCGACGAGAAGACATACCACCCATTTTTGCTATGATGTAAGGATAGATAAGTGTGTGAGGGAGAGAGTTGAGTAGTCCTGGGGTATAATGCGCAAAGCAAAGGACAGAAGTTGATTGAGGCGGAGAAAAGTATAAGAGAGGATTATTATACAGAGAGAAATCTTGTTAGACCTCGGATGTTGTGCAGGAGTAGAAGTAGACTCGGGCTTGGTCAGCTTTGTCACAGGAGAAGATGGTAACCAAAGAATGGCCGAGATGGAGACCAGCTAAGAACGGACTTGAAACCGTGAGACCGACCGACCGAGGCATCTCGTCGCCCCAGTCTTGGCGTTGTTAGCGGCTCCTCTAGTGTCCCATCACATGTTATTTCCCCAGCTTTCAGCGCGGGGGAACTTCTCCAACTGCTTTCACTCTTGCGTCACGCGGTGGCTAGCAAAGTAAGAAATACTCCAAAAAATGACGATTTGATCTGAGTATGATAAGCACGTGGCCCCCCAACCCAATTGTCACAAGGAAATATCCGACTCCCAATGTTTTTAAGTTGTTGAAGATTGGCCAAACTGATTCGTGACACCGCCGTTCCCGAAACTGGGTATCAATATTAGAAAACATAAAGAATTTTAATACAAAACCAACGCCATTCTATAACAAGGCAAGGAAGCAAAACAAAGATTATCACCAAGAAATCCCCCAGTCGCGTATCATTATTTCATACAAGTGTCAAAAGAAGAGGAAAGGCCACCGCAGTCCGAAACAGCCGGACTCCATGCGCTCCGGTCATCTTCTTGATATGATTGAGATGCTATCGACAGAGCATCCCAATCCCAAGGCGAACTTGAGTCTTCGCCAGAGCCTGAGTCGCCCACGGATTTTGGTACCGAGAGTGAAGTGTCGAACGATGTATCTATCTTGATAGAAGGTATCGGCGGTACCGTGAGGGCACGATTACGGCCAGTGGTATATTGTTGTGGTGCCGGAGGTGTAAGCATATACGGTCCGAAGATACCCTGAGGTTGCTGCATGTATGGAGGGCTGATACCAGTCCAAGGTAGATATTGGCTTGGAGGTGCAGACCGAGACAACTGTTCTATCTTTGGGTTAGTTGTATTCTGGCATGAGCTAACCAGGACGACATTCTACCTACCAGTTTCATCAACCAGATGGAGAGCTTTGAGTGCATCAATGCCAAGCTCAACACTGACCCGTTGGTCTGGAAGCTTGCCCAGCCGAATTGACAGTTGCTTTTGAACACTACCAATTGTTTCCACGTCAATTACATCCAGCACGCACCAGTGTCGGGCGTCTTTCCAGCGAGGCTTAGGCACTGGATGTATCTTGACGTTCCAGTTGCGAGCAAACTCGTCATCGACAACACTCAAATCCCGAGTGAGATAGCACTTGGCAATACACGGTACTTCGGTGGTCTGGGTTTTGAGAGTAACTCGGATCATCTGTCCATCTTTGACTCGTGCTGACTGAGCCCTCAGGGCGCTTGAAAGGGGCTGTGCTGGGGTCTGCCAGTTGGGCCCGGATAGCTGAGCAATAGGAGACTGGCCTTGGCTTGGAGGCTCCTCGTCGGAGTCTTCAACGAATAATGGAGGGAATGGCGAAGGGTCCTGAGAGCTGAGAGGTGGAAATGGCATGCAGGTTTCGGGTTGATTCGCCTGGGTTTGAAAGCCCAGAGGATCAAAGTACCTCTCACTTCTAGCCTGCTGTCGGAATGACTCAAGCGTGTGAGACGTAGTCGACGAACTTCTTCGACGCCTCGGTCGAACCCTGGAGATAGGACTGAGTGTAGTGGGCGACCGCGAGCGAGCGGAAGCTTGTCTGATGGCCTCTTCCACGCTGAGTTTCAAGCGACCAGGCCTACCAGCCAGAGCTGGGTTTCTTTGTCTGCTCGGCGGAGTCATTGATAAATGTTTGAGTGTAGACGAAATGGATATAAGGCAGAGTATTAATAGTGCCTGGAAAATGAGTACAATATTGTTTAAAAAAACAGGGACCTTGATTCTTAAACAAACAGGAACTAGACACAATGAAGAATGTAGCGGCGGGGTATGAATTTCAAAACTGCTTTATGTAACAGGTATATGAGGCTTGTTGTCTGAGGAAAACCACCTCTGCTAGGTTTTCCTCGACATCGTGACAGGCAGCGGAGCAGATGTGCAGATACCTGGGGGCAACCATTGGATTAGACCCTGTAGCAGCATGCTTCTTTATTCCGAGGCATACAGGTCCAATTGTCTGCCTCGATCCTCTTTTCCGTCAAGCACCTAAGGAACAAGCGTTTTGAGTGGTTTCTGGTGCTTGTCGCTGTGCACAGCCTCGCTTTACCGACATATCGAAGGCGGGCTGTGCTGCCAACGGTAAAATAAAGAGCCGCCTCGGTGCGTTGTGCGAACCGAGACTGGCCACGCATGGGATGGTTGAAAGCGAGTAGCTGCATCTTATCACTTTTGATGAGGCGCGGATGCGGATCTAAATCACAGTTACATCCCACTTCCTGTAACTGTCATCGCCTTGTCACAATCGCGGGCTTTTCAACCTCGATCTGAAAGGCAACCGGATATGGTGTTGTCAGTGCTGCGCCTCAAAGGGACATAAGTCACCGGGCGTCAGGCTCTGACAGAAACAAGACTCAAAATGACCAGTTTCACAATACATGATTACCAAGTAGGGTGCCTGACGGAATAACACATTCGCCTCGTCATCGTAATGTGTTACGACTCCGAAAGCTGAATGCCGCCCATTTCCGAGTTACCTCAGTGAGGCCAGGACATAAAAATGTCCACCATGCACTCGACAGGTATCAATGAAGACTCAAATTCAACAGTTCCTAGACGCCATTACAGTCAGTATATTCTTGCCTTGAGTATACCCGCTGTTTCTGACTTGTATCATAGGCTTCCTGAAAGCTCATCACAAGTCTTCCAGGTACAAACTTGACTCAAGCCAGGAAAACAATTAGATTGGTTGATTTGGTGGCCCCAATATGGCTGTCAAAGCCTTGTTCATGCGCTGTCCAGTAGATAGGACGGACATCCAAGAAAACAATGGGCAGAGTTGTTACAATGCATTGGTCAAGGTATGAATGCCTCTCCAAACACATGTTACACGACTCTGAACTAATGCCTTTTAGGTGCTCATGCCTAGCCATCTTCATGCTGGAAAAGGAAATAATTATAGTATAGCCCGTTCTGCGGAGCCATCCATGAGAGGGAAATCTCGTAAGAGACAGCTGAAGGGTCCTCAGCGGAAGTCCGTCTATGGAGGTCAAGTGCCTCGAGTCTCCGCAGCATCATTTACTATATCCTGTTCTGAAGAGGGGCTGAACAAGTCGACACATACATCCCCAGGGCACAATGGAACTGAAGAAAAGAGGCCTTTAGTCAAGGATGACATGTCCGGCACTTACAAAGAAAGGAATACATACGTTCAAGGAAGACTTGATGGAAAGACTGAAACTTCCCCAGTAGATGGCTTGGAGCAAAGAATACGTTGCTTGGATATTACCTTTGAGGATCAGCCCGTGGCAGCTGAAATCGAGGAAGCATATATACAAGGAGAAGCCTTGACACCCCCCGAAATCAAGTTCTCCGAAGACGATGATATGGACGACAACTACTGGGCTTGGGACCAGAAGTCTGAAAGATTCCGACACTTGGATGCGGAACGTGGAGAATGGTTATACTTTCCTGAGAGATTCGATTGAAATAATTTGACGAATCTTAGGCGGGTTGGGATGTGTAACGACCAACTTGGTGTAGTCAACTGAAGGAGAACTCTTAGAGTAGTCACTGTAGAACTCGTTCGTTGCTCAATGTTTTCATGATTCAATTTCAGCTAAGTGCCGCCTCACGTCACACTCTGCGCCTTATGCTCCTCATTCATACCAATGCCGCTCGCAATCTCATCATTCGTCTTTCCCGATCCTGTATGCTTCATATCAAGCCTTGCTTTCAGGCTTATCCTTGACAGTCTTATCATCAGGTGAAAAGCTTAAACTGACGCTGTTCACACAGTGACGCTCATCAGTGGGCGTGTCAAAGCCCTCGCCCTTGAATACATGTCCTAGGTGACCGCCGCAGTTGGCACATACAATCTCTGTTCGTGCCATGCCAAAAGCGCGATCCTCGTGGCGGACAACGGCACCAGGGATGCTGTCGAAGTAGGCTGGCCAGCCGCAGCCAGAGCTGAACTTGTGGCCCGCCTTGTAGAGTGGTGCATCACAGCCAGCGCAGGTATAAACACCCTGCTCAGGATAGTGCTTGTCAAACTTTCCAGAACCAGGAGGTTCGGTACCCTTCTCACGCAGGATACGGAATTGCTCTGTGGACGTTAGTTACTGTGCAAAAGAGATGCTGGCAGTGCAAGAACACACCCTTGTTGAGGACAGCTCGCCACTCGTCGTTTGAACGTTGATCAGGGTAAGACATATTGGAAGAGTTCTTGGATGAAGTGCCAAATAAAGCGCCCAGCAGAGGAATACCAGACATAGATCGAAGGGGAATAGGTCGAAAGGCCAGGTGTGAAGGCAGAGGAGGTCTCACACGGGTGATGTTTGAGAAAGTGTAGAAGAGTGTTGATAGTAATGGAGAGAAGCGCATTGAGAAAGGAGTCGTATATGGCTATTTATATTTGATTGAAGACTGAGTTATCATTCATGACCTTCAAGAGAGACGTTATAAGTCCCGAGTCTTAGTGGCAACCAGTTGACAAATCATGGGTTGCGAACTGTGGAATCATCTGCATCATCGAATTATTGCTGCTAAGCCTACCACAGCCACATCTTGGTTATCCGCTTTACGCTCGAGTATTGCGCTTGAATACGCCGGTACAATTCCAAATCCGGTAATTTGATGATTCAACGTTAAGAGAGGATTACTCTAAAACTTTAAAAAGTCTTATTCTCTTCGAGTACGATAAGACTTTGGTTTCAGCCCCCAGGTTTCGCATCTTACCAGAATGATCTAGGCCCTAAATATATCTTCATTTCACGGTGAGACAGAAGCATTTACCTGCGAAGGGTCAGCCGTAAGTCTGAGTTTCTTTGAGACAATTGGCAGGCTAGGATAATGAAAATCCAAAATCCTTCGACCCGACTCTATTCACAAAAGAAATATTGATACAAGGTGAAAGCAAACCTACCTCAAGCTTCGATCGTCCAGTGGCTGGTGCAGTCTTGTAACCCCCCGCCAATTCCAGGGGTCAGGTACCTACCACGCAGTGTCCAGACCCGCCCCACCCATGCATTAATTCCGCTGGGCAGCTAAAGGGAACATCACCGACCACCTTGGCACCTCCCTATCAACATTTATCCAATTCTAGGCACACCCTTTTCGAACAGGTTGCCACTTTGCAACAACACTCGTTCAGAGTGACGCTTCGGATCCCTTTACGTCGACTTCTACCAACCACAAATCATACCGAACTTCCTCTGTATTTTCATCAATAAGCATCACCATGTCCAGGAGAGCCCCGAACCCCGCTGCTGAGCGGGCGGCGCAAAACCAAGCTACCATCAAGAGTCTCCTCAAGTTGGAGGCCAATAAGGTCTGCTCTGATTGTAAACGGAACAAGCGTATGTATTAGACTAAGAGCTTGCTAGCACATTCCCTCTGACCATTTTAGATCCTCGATGGGCCAGCTGGAACCTAGGCGTCTTCATCTGCATCCGATGTTCGGGCATCCATCGTGGCATGGGCACTCACATCAGCCGAGTCAAGTCCGTCGACCTCGATTCTTGGACCGACGAACAACTTCAAAGCGTTCTGAGATGGGGAAACGCTCGCGCCAATAAATACTGGGAGGCCAAGCTTGCGCCAGGCCACGCCCCCTCTGAAGCCAAGATCGAGAACTTCATCCGAACCAAGTACGAACTCAAGCGATGGGTCATGGACGGCCCCATGCCCGACCCTGCTACTCTAGATGCCGATGGCGACGACGATGTACCCCTTAGCATTGTCAAGGAGAAGCAAGTTCTAGAGCGCAAGGAGTCCATCAGAAAGGCATCCCTAGGCAACTCACAAGCACCGAAATCTATCCCTGCACCTCAGGGAGATCTTATCGGCGGAGACCCTGTCCCTGTGCGATCGAGCAGCGCTGCTCCTCACGCGGCAAAGGTTGCTCCTAAGGCAGAGCCTGCTCCCCCGAGGGCAACAAGCACAAAGGACTCACTACTCGGACTCGATTTCTTTGGCGAGCCCGCGGCTCCTCCCCGACCGGCCAGCACGACTGGTACCGCTCCGAGCGGTCAGTCTCGTCCCGATTTGAAACAATCCATCTTATCTCTATATGCCACTGCGCCTAAACCGCAACCTCCTGCCCAACCTCAGCAACAGTCGTCTGCGGGAGGCTTCGGTGGCCTTGCCTCTCCCACTTTCAGCCACCAGTCTCAAGGCTCTGTTGGTGGCTTCAACGACGCCTTTAGTAGTCTCAGCATCTCGAACCCACCTAAGCCCCCCGCTCCCGACCCCTTTGCCAGCCTCAGCTCTGCCAGCCGTACCACATCAAGCAGCAATGCCTTTGGCGGCCTAGGAGGAGGTAGCTTCTTCAACAGC
>JABFFB010000118.1:0-87952 GCA_013623555.1 Fusarium nisikadoi | reverse complement strand
CCCACAACCTCTAACATCCCCCAGGCGACCCTACCCTCCGCGAAGGTCTCGCAACACACGTCTTCTCCGCTACAAAGAGCATGGAGAAGCGCGCATTTGTAAACTCAGACGGCGACTTCCTCATCATCGCGCAGCAGGGCAATCTCGACATCCAGACCGAGTTCGGCAATCTCTACGTGCAGCCCGGCGAGATCTGCGTCATCCAGCGCGGCCAGCGCTTCAAGGTCGCTGTTGAGGGACCGACCAGGGGATACATCCTCGAGGTCTGGGGCTCGCACTTTGAGCTTCCTGAGCTGGGGCCGCTGGGTTCAAACGGCCTTGCTAACGCGAGGGACTTTCTGTACCCCAAGGCGAACTACACTGTGACGCGTGATGATCCATGGGAGATTGTGTATAAGCTCGGCGGGCGCTTCTTCAAGAGCACGCAGAACCACTGCCCCTTTGATGTTGTCGCTTGGCATGGGAACTATGCGCCTTACAAGTACGATCTCACCAAGTTTGTCAATGTTGGGTCTATCTCTGTTGATCACATTGACCCGTCCATCTTTTGCGTTTTGACGGCGGCTTCGCGGGATGCGAATGCTCCGCTGGCCGACTTTCTCATCTTTTCTCCCCGCTGGGACGTCGCGTCGCACACGTACCGACCACCATATTACCATCGCAATGCAGCGTCTGAGCTGATGGGACTTATCTACGGAGAGTACGCGGGACGGTCTGATGAGTTCCAGCCTGGTGGTGTATCGTTTGAGTGCGGCTGGGTTCCTCACGGTGTAGCCTACGAAGTACGTCCCCCTATCACCCATCGTCACGATCACATGCTAACAGAACGTAGGAGTTCAAGGCAGCTTCAGCGCAGCCCCCGCCCCAGATGCAAATCTCCAAGGGCGCAGTGGCATTCATGTTTGAGAGCTGTAGACAACTCACCATCACGGACTGGGCGTGGAACAGCGATAAGAAGCACGAGCACGAGCCCAAGATGTGGGATAACCTGGTTGATAACTTCTCCGAGCACCTTGATGAGATTAATGAGATCTTGGGGAAGAAGACCCTGTAAAGTCGTGGGGGAGCAAATGCTACGATACAAAGTCAATTGCAAATGGGATGTTTTGATTGGGTTCGGCAATTCTTTTAAGGCATAATGTTGATCCACTGTTTTTGGGGGGTATTTTAGTGGGCATATGCTGGAGGTCAGCGGAGGATTCCTCGGCCTCCGAGGCTGACAATATTGATAGATTATTGATGCAAGATTATGGTGGATTATGTCCCTGTTATTTTAGAGTGATTCTCGGGCCCGTATTCGTATGGGGAGGTCAATCGTACCCCACTAAGTAACTCCATCATCCAATCACACGTGTCATATTTCGGGTACCTTTAATGGCTGTGGGCCGGGTTGAGCTCATCCGTTGACTTGAGAATGGGTCGATATCAATTGATGACATTTCTACATCAATAAAAGCATCAATATCGTCACTTTCACACGTTCACCATAAGCTAAACTCACTCACTCCTTCACTCCTTCACTCACCACCCTCGGCTGTCCTTCAACCTCCCCCCTCAAGATGCAGGCCCCCAAAACACCAGAATACGAATTCGGTGGCCCGTAAGCATCCTCCTCAGCCTCCCCCTTCACCACTAACTCCCAGCAGCATCGGCGCCACAGGTATCGTCTTTGGCCTCCCTATTCTCATGCAGCTTCTCTATCTCGGCTGCAACGACGTCTCGGGATGTCCCGCGCCAGCTCTCCTCGAGCCCAAAACATTAACGTGGCAGAAGTTCAAGGAGCAGACGCCCTGGCCGAAGGAGGGCATCTGGGGGCTCATGAGCTGGGAGGTCACGGGGTGGCTTCTTGCTTATTATTTTCTGAGTCTGGTTCTTTATCGAGTCTTGCCGGCGCAGGAGGTCTATGGGACCAAGTTGAGGGAGTCGGGCAAGGCGCTCAAGTATCGCTTCAATTGTAAGTCTTGAGCTTGCGTCTGGCCAATTTGGTAGTGGAACTGACGAAACTGCAGCCTTTTCTTCGAGCGTTGTGCAATTGACTGCCTGCGCTGTTGGAACTTATATCTACGGCGCTGAATTCCCCGTCTGGACCTTCATGACCACCAACTATCTCCAACTTCTCACCACAAGCACCGTCCTGGCTTTCATCGTCTCGCTGCACGTCTACGTCGGCAGTTTCTCCGTCAAGAAGGGCAATCCCGAACTGCGCGAGTTGGCTAGAGGTGGACACACCGGCCGCATCATCTACGACTTCTTCATCGGCCGTGAGCTCAACCCGCGCGTCACGCTTCCCATCTTTGGTGAGATCGACATCAAGTCTTGGTTTGAGATGCGCACTGCACTTACAGGCTGGATCTTGTTCAACTGTGCGTTTATTGCGCAGCAGTATCGCAACTATGGCTATGTTTCTGATAGCATCCTGGTCATCGGTACGGTGCAAGCTTACTACGTGCTTGAGGGTCAGTACTCAGAGCTGGGACTCCTGGGTATGATGGATATTACCCAAGATGGACTTGGATTCATGCTCACTTGGGGTAACATGGTCTGGGTCCCTTTCCTTTACTCAACCCAGTGCCGCTACCTTTCGATCTACCCCGTTCACCTGGGTCCTATCGGTGTTTCTGCTATCGCCACTGTCTTCGCCATCGGGCTGTACATCTTTCGATCGTCCAACAACCAGAAGGCTCTCTTCCGCAAGGACCCCAATGACCCTGCCTTTGCAAACATGACCTTCATCCAGACCAAGCGCGGAACCAAGCTTTTGACCGGCGGATGGTGGGGAATGGCCCGTCACATCAACTACTTTGGCGACTGGCTCCAGTCTCTTCCCTTTTCGCTGCCTACCAAGTTTGCCGGATACGTTATTCTACCAGCTGGTAGTGCTGTGGCAGGAAGTGAGGTCGTCAAGATGCTGGATGGTCGCTTGGTGACTCCAGATGGCGCTGCGCCTTGGGGTATGCTGTTTACGTACTTTTACTCAGCTTGGTTCGGCTTCCTGCTTATTCATCGGGAGAGAAGAGATGATGCTGCTTGCATTGAGAAGTATGGCAAGGATTGGGATGAGTATAAGAGCAAGGTTAAGTACAGAATCTTGCCGGGTGTGTACTAAGTGGGTAATTATAGGGGCGACAGAAGGGCGCAGCCTTCATTAGCTATCTTAATACACAGACTCTGAAGCGCCTGGTAGTGGACATTTGTGATTTTTCAACTTTTAACCTATCCCGCAAAAGTTTCACATCAAGCTCGATCAACCAAGGAAGTGGAAACAGAAGTCACAACAAATGGGGAATGTGATATAGCATCACCATTTTAGTATAAATGAAATCTACTATATGATTTTAGTCAATAATTCTGATATCAATATTACACATTATGAGTTGGATGAACAAGTCGCTATTGTATTTTCTATAAGGTCTTGTCCAGGGTAACCCGACGCCAAGTCGTTGCCGAAGGCGGTGTGACCAACTTATCTTATCTCGCCTTATCTTATCTCACCGTGCCATGTGAGGAGCTGAAGCCCAACTGCCTGAGATTCACGATCTCAATCCCTATATCACCAATCATCAGCAAAGACCTCAACTATCATGGCTCCAATTGTACCGCAGTGCCAGGTAAGACTAGAGAAACATCAGGTATATAATTGGTGGAACTGACAGACCTATCAAGGCACTGCGGTTTGCTGATCAGCAGCGATGCACGGAAGAGGCCACTCACGCAAATCAGCTGTTTTGCCTCTTGCATGCCAGACAAGCCCACGGCTTATACATTGGTTACAAGAGGCGAAATGCACAGCTTGATGCCCTCGATGGGAATCCTCCGAAACATCTGGTGGAGGCGCATATACCATTGGCTAATGATGACTTCGACTCTGTCAGCGACAGCAAAGAGATGGAGGAGATCGTTAACCACCTCCACGTCAAATGGAACACTCTCAATCGAGTCATTGAAGCTCGCAGGAAGCACCACGCTCATTTTTACTCAATAAGCTACGACTACGGCCACCAGGCCTACATCGACAAGCTCGTCAGTCACCGTCACATTGTCCTTCTAGCCCTCGGACGAGCCCGGAAGCGACTCATGGCCATATTGTATAAGAAAGAGCAATGGTACTCATGGGTGCGCGATGCTCAAGACGACCAAGAAGCGAACCGTGAAAAGGAACAGAAGAAGCTCAAACAGGAAGCTGCTCTATTCAAGCGTCACATGAAGCAGATGGAGGCCAGAATGGAATTGATGCGTAAGAAGGAGGAGCAGAAACTCCAAGATGCTTTCCTTGAAGAAGCATATCGAGAACGAATGGCTATGAATGAAGACACAGACGATGAGGCTTGGGATCCCATTGAGGATATGGAAGATGAGCAGAGAAATCGATACATTGATTTGATCAAGCACTTCCTGTGGATGGAAGTTGAAGTCAGTGACCCTACTGAGGAGCCCGCCCCGACTGATGCATCGTCGACAAAACCTACAGAAGAACCTGCCCCTGCTGAGGAGGTCCCCGTGCCTACTAAGAAGCTGAAGAACAAGAAGAAAAACAAGGCGAAGAGCAATGCTGCCGCCAACAGCTCACCGCTGGAAGAACTTGAGAATCTCCTTGGACAAAAGAAGCTTCTTGCTATGCAGGCAAGCGGCAAACACGGCACAGAGCCTGAAGTCAAGGAACCAGATAAGAAAAACATCGAAACAGAGGAGGAGATGAGAAAGCGACTGAGCCAAGGTGTCAAGAAGAACCTCGATAATGTTTCTGGTATGCAACTGGTCGGAACCATCGAGAACCCCCATGAGACATGGGACAAGACTGCGCCGATGGAAGACGACGAGATTGACGAGTTGATCCGCGACATTCGAGAGATCAAACTCCTCCTCTTCTGCCGTCTCGTTCTCCTCCAAGCATCTCTCCTCCCCGCAGCCCTTGAAGCCACGACCGTGCAGGAATTCCTCGAAGACACTTCAGTAACAGAAGCTGAGCTCCGTGATCTCTGCCTCAAGGTCGCTGAACCGACCCTCCAAGACATACGCGACGCATGTGCCGATTTCGCTCGCGGCGATGAGGCAGATGACACACTCCCCGTCCAAGACGACGACGATGACGACGACGACGACGATGAGACCATGGAAGAGCTTCTACAGGGTGACGAGCGATACTCTCACCTCCACACTAATGATTGGTTCAAAGCCCGTCTCATCAAAGAAGTCGAAAGTCACCGCGCCAGGAAGAAGGTCAAGAAATCCCAGCGCCAGAGAAAGACCAAAGTTATGATCTGCGGGAAAAGCATCTGGAACCACGCCAGTGAGAAGGCAATGTCTCGCGATGGTTGGCTCCAATTCTCCGTCATGGCCAAGGACTGTGATCTCAAGCATGCTATCGAACTCTGCAGAAACTGGTCCGAGTTCTCTGATCTCAACTTGCTTACACTGTGGCAGTACTTCCCGGCGTCGAACTGGACGTCTTGGGCCCAGGATCGCTTCATGCAGCAGCTTCAGCAACTTGGTTTCTTTCCGTACTTTACCGATTTCGATGCAGACAAGTACAGTCGCCATCATCAAATCGGCGGAAGAAGCCAGGGTCGGCGACAGCATGATATCGTCGAGGCGAGGAATGTCCTCGTGGGTAACATGAAGCGCAATGATCCTGTGACTAGACGCTTTCTGCAGTATCTTCTCATGAGGACGGGAGAGCTCCTTGTCATGGTGCGAGATGGCAAGACTGGTCGTGTTATCACTGCGCCGTCTGATGAGCAGCTCTGGACGTATCGAAAGAAGCAGGGTCTTGGAAGGGCCTCGAGGAATGAATGGTTTAATATTCTAGAGGTTGGACCTGGTTTCATGAAGTTGACCGATGTTCTTCGAGAGTGGAGGTTTGGCTTTGATGATTACTATGACGTCTTTATCTGGGACTTTGTACCCGGTGAGCCACACATGGACCTGTACAACATCGTCGTCATGGTAAGCCCCCTCCCAAATCCCCATGGCACAATTGACCAGTGGTAGGAACTCCGCAACGCATGGCGTATGAGGACACCCCGCGACATGTACGTCCACATGGAGCCTCTCCTCCGCAGCCTGCACCGCAACGAGAAGACTATGCGGACGCGCCAGATCAAACCCGGCGAGAACCTCAAGAGTCTCTGGGACACCATCGCCGACGAGAGATCTGAATTCCGGCTCTTCGACGTCAGCAACAAGAAAGTCACAATGCGCAAAGACACCGAGATCGCCGAGTCGCCGTACATGTTCTACAACAAAGCCAACGAGGTCGAGGATGCGATTCTCTTCCCGGACGAACTGACCTCTGAAAAGAAGAGCGTTGCGTTCCGCGAGATCAGAAATGGCGTTGCGAGCATCGAGGATGGTATCTTGCCTAGCACGGCTAGACATCTCGTCAAGGGGCTGGAGGCCATCAACAAGGGAAAGGACCCCATGAAGGCGATGCGCACGGCCAAGGATGATGATCAGGATAATATATGGGGTCTGCCCAAGGTCTGGAAGACGGCGCTTTTGCAGGCGAGGGGCGATAAGCTGGACAAGTCGCAGCGGGAACTTCTCCAGCGGACGGGGCTGCTGGATGCGTACAAGACTCTGTCGTATGATCGAAGGCTTGAGGAGTCTGACCCTATGGAGATGATGGAGCGAGACAGGGCATTCAGTAAGTAATTTCACCGATTCGGCTTGAGCGAGACTGACAGACGCAGGCTTCAAGGAGTCTTTCCACGCTGGAGATCTGGAGCCAGGGTATAACGCCAAATACAGCCTCCTCCAAGAGACACTCGGCGCCATGCTCAAGACGCCTCACGTCGGATCAACAGATTGGATCTTTTTCATAGCCGAGATTCTCGAGTGGCTCGATCTTCGCGGCGACTACAACGACTACGTCCAAGATCCGCAGTATCCCTGGCCGCACAGCTTCATCGTCCAAGACATTGTCCAAGCCTTCGCCATGGTCGCCATGTTCTTCCCGGACTTGGATACTACAAAGCTAGTCACCATGTTTGTCAACTCAAGCCGGTGCGACGAGTTCAGAGGATCAGGGGTCTTTGATCCCAAGGAACGGAGCAAGGTGCGCCCTGATCGCCGGACCAGAACGAGCTACAAGTTCCGTGATGAGGGGTTTTGGAAGGAGTGGAAGGAGTTTTACAAGACGGAACGGTACTTTGCTGATGTGTACCCCATGGAATGGAGTCTCACAGTCCGTCCCATCATTGCCCACTGTTCGTCACCACTCAGTCCACCGTCCAACCGTTGAAACATAACTGACATATCACAGTGTATCAGGCTGGTGTAATGGCCCCAGCGTACATGCAGAACCACCCCGAAGTCGTTCTCGGCGTGGCAACAGCCAACACAGAACCTCACCGCCCCGACAAACCCGACCTCTTCATCAACTACGAGGATCAATACGGCAGTTTCCCCATGCAATTCCCCCCTACATTCGTCCATCCCTCCAAATGGCCTGAAGTCATCCCCGCCGCCCGCTCATTCTCCTCAAAGCACCCCACCGCCCGTTTCGCCCTGCTGCGTCTCTGGTCTGCGCCGCACTACTACCCCTTCATGGTAGGCTTGTTCAACCGCCGAATCACAAGCTTCCTCGACAGCCGCGGCCGGTCATGGGAGTGGAAGTTTGTGCCCAAGGACATGCCCGGCAGTGAGTTCAGTGCGCATCAAACCACGGGGAAGAGGCTGGATGTGCTGAAGGATAAGCTTGGGGATAAGGTTGTGCATAGGGGGGATTTGATATTGGTCATGGGGGAGGACGAGGATGATTTGTTGAGGTACTGTACCGCTGTTGTGTTTGCTATGCAGACGAAGCCGTGGTTGAGGGAGATTGATCTCTGGAAGAGCTTCATCAACGTGGATTTTGAGTTTCTGCTAGACTTGGACTCTTTTTGGTTGGATTAGATGAGTCTGGGTGCTGTAGGAGAGAGTAGAAGCGGTGTAGATACTGCGTCAAGGTTGTTTGCGGATAAAATAGACTGATCATGACCGTTGATGGTTAAGGGAGGGTGGAGCGAACCTCATCTCAAGGTTGGAGGATCATGCTTCTCATCAGCTCAGCCTAAGCCTGCAGGTATTGAGCTCAAGTAACCGAAACGGGATTTAGTGCTATACAGTTTTGTCTCTGAATAGATGGTAGTATTAAACTGAAAACTTTGATGACCCTGGTTACAGTTTAGATGTCCCCGCGTCCACCTTCATCATAACACTCTTGACCTCCAAGAAGTTATCCATACTGTAAAGCCATCCCTCTCTACCCTGACCCGAAGACTTGTATCCACCGAAAGGAAGGTCTCGAGCAGTCGTGGGGCTGGTGCAGTTGATGCCCACGTAACCAGAGTTGAGCTGCTGAGTGACCCTCATAGCCCGGTCAATATTCTTGGTGTAGACCGCAGCGTATAGACCATACTCTGTATCGTTGGCCTTCTGGACAGCCTCTTCCTCCGTTTTGATGACGTTGATGTTCACGACAGGCCCAAAGATCTCCTCCTTCATGATCTTTGCATTTTCAGCCGTGTCCAAGAAGATGGTCGGTTCGATGAAGAAACCTCCTGTCTTGTCATAACTTCCCTTTCCACCTTGGACCAGCTTCCCTGACTTTTTACCCTCATCTATATAAGACAGAACAGTCTCATACTGGGTCTCGTCTGCCTGTGGACCGTGATCAACACCCTTTTGCGTCGGATCACCTGGCTTCGCAGCTGCAAGTGCCTTCTTACTAGCCTCGATGAACTTCTCAGCGATGGTGTCTTGCACGTAAACGCGAGAATTCGCCATGCAGACCTGTCCACTGTTCCACTGGATGCTGTGCATAGTGTCCTTGGCAGCCTGTTCAATGTCCGCATCATCGAAGATAATGACCGGCGATTTACCACCGAGTTCAAGAATGACCTTCTTGAGGTTGGACTTGGCAGCTGCTTCCTGGATCGCCCGTCCAGTGCGCCCGGAGCCGGTGAAGGAGATCGCGCGTACGTCCATGTGCGACGAGAGGGCGGCTCCAGAGGGGTTGCCGTGGCCTGATATGACGTTGAAGACACCAGGTGGAAAGCCCGCCTTGTGGATGAGCTCAGCGAACTTTGCTGCGCCGAGCGGTGCTTTCTCGCTCGACTTGAGCACCACCGTATTTCCAGTGATGAGCGCGGGGGCTGTTTTCCCCGCAAAGAAGAGGAGAGCGGCGTTCCAGGGGATAATAGCACCGACAACACCAAATGGTTGACGTAGAGTCATGGTGACATAGCCTGGCGTGTTGAGACTCGCCTGGCCTTGGATGTGAGGCCAAGCTTCAGCATAGTACTCATAACTCCCAGCAGCGGCGTATCCCTCGAAGAACTCGGGCAATGGACGACCCATTGACTTTGCCTCGAGCAAAGCCAGTTCGTCATTATGCTGCCTGATCAGAACCGCAAGCTTCTTCATGTAGGCGCCGCGCTTGGCGGGATCTAAGGCAGACCATGCAGGAAGGGCGCGCTGTGCAGCTGCGACGGCATTGTTGACATCGTCTTTTGTGGCTTCGGGGACTTGACAAAGACAGTTTTAGCTGAGGGCCAGAGGAGGGGATTGTGCGTGTTTACCATTTGCGACTTTATCGCCTGTCGCGGGGTTGAAGAGGGGAAAAGTGTTGCCATCAGAGGCGCCGACCAACTGATACAGTTAGTCAACAGTGGATGAGCGGGGAGTTGGCTTGTACTTGGCCGTCGATCAGCATAAGAGGCTCGATTGCCTCGTTTCCATTCGTGGAGCCCATGTTTACAAATGTTGAATGATGATGTTGTTTTGTATTTTGGTGGATTAAATCGAGAAATGTCTCACTTATCAATGACGAGACTGTTTCACATGACATCAACCACGAACTTGATAGGCAAAATATCCGAAAGGGCATATGCGCCACCCCCGCAGTGTTTCGGGAGGGGAAATAGTCGTGAAACACTTGCAGCCGAGACGCGGCGCTATGAACGGCCCGAGATGATCATCGTGGTGGAGTGGATCTGAGGCAGAGTTGATGAGCTGATGTTTATCTATGATTCTGTCTATTACGCATTTAAGTCTATACTACCGATTTGAGGCAGTAGAACCTGTTGTTGTGGCAACAGTTTATTCTTGAGTTTGTTGCTGTCGCCACTCAAAGTTACTCCACAGGAAGCCATTGACAAGCCAGTTCTTTGATCTGAGCAGGGAAATGGTTTTCCGGGACCTGGGCACTTTCTCTTCCACCGAACCAAGTGTAAAATCTTCCAAGACTGGCCAGTTCAGGGTCTGCCAACAGGTCCAGAGAGTAGAGGTCTTTGGCAAAATGTAGAGTTGAGTATAAAACACAATCAGCGATAGTGACTTGTCCATCTCCACCACTAAAGCGAGTATCCTCCTCATAGTATCTCTCCAGCAATTTGAGGTTCTTCTGGCAGTATTCAAGAGAAAGCTTCGCAGTAATCGGATGTGTCTCCTCTAGCATGCTGAACAGCACCGTACCTTTGTGGCACGCAAAGCCAAACTGACTGGTGACTTCATCCGCAAGACCCAGAACTTCTCTGACCCGTGCTTTCTCCTCCGCTGTCCGCCCAAGCATACTGCCACCGGCACTATTTGCAAGCTCAATTTGCCATGGCTGCTGTGGATTGTCGCAGATGTCTTCAAAGTACTCGAGAATGGCGATTGACTGCTTGATGAACTTTCCATCTGGAAGACGCAAGACTGGCACTGTTCCTTTGGGCTTTCCAGGCGCAGTCAGGCTGTTGCTGCTGGGAGATACGGTAACTTCTGTAACCTTGATAAGTGGTGATTTGAGGAGGCCTTTCTCGGCGAGATAGATGAGGACGCGGCGCGGGTACATGCCCCATGAGAGGGAGAAGAGCTCGAGAGGGGTTGACATTGTGAGGGTAATTGATAGATGTTTGTGGTGATGCACTGAGTTGTGGCAGTAAATTTGATCATTGTAAACTCAGAGTGGACTTTTATACGTGGTTTATCAGGAGACTTTGCGGGCTCTTTAGTTGATGTGAAGTCTCCGATAGGTCGGCGAGTTTCTCCTCGGGATCTTTAAAGTGGCCGGTGGCTATGAGCATTAATTTCAATCAAAGATTCGGCCGATACAGGAACCAGAGACGAAATGACATGATTCAATGGCGAAGGGAAAGGCATCAAGAAAGGCTGCTGCCATTGAGGGGAGATGTATCAACGAAGCGGCAAGATTGTCAACGAAAACAGCCCAAAATTATCCCGACCTCATTATTTGTCCCCGTGTTCTGAGTTGCACTATGGTAATAAATCTGGTGAGAACCTCTCAGGTAGGTCTGACCTCAATCTCGTGGTCTTTGCGTTTTTGGAGCCGTCCATCGAGGTGAAGATTAAAGATACGTCGACCAACGGGCCATGCCTTTGCATATATTAGTACTGTTTTACTTGGGGCATCGGGTTTGTACGATGGTAATAGCCTACTGAGTGATACTTCCTGAATGGTGATGTCAACGCGTCCGATGTGGTGACTGTGGAGTTAACGTTTCGTGTTGCCAGCCCCAGCACTGTAAGCAAAGTTCCCAACACTTTCGAGTAAGAAACATAATGGAGCAGCCCATAACTCAGGTTGAGACTAAGAAGCATTACACGTGCTTCTATACAGAGAATTTGTCTATAAATTCATCACTTCCTCCCTCGTCTAGACACCTTTCGAAACGCATCACAAACCTCTTCCGTAACAAAAAGGGGCATTCTACCCTTGCACAATCCAAGGACTATATCCTTCTCCTCTTTCAAGATGGCATCTCCATGCCTCTCCCGACTCCTCCTCATCTTCATGGTGGTGGGGCTTGTCCACGTCTTGGCCCATCCCATCAAGGACGGCCCAGCAGATTGGGGCAGTGTTGCCGTCAAGAGAATACCATGCACTAAGTACGGCGGCAAAGAATCAAAAAACAACAAGTACGTACAGGTCGGCAGCAAGGAACCTCCGGTCGTCAACAACAACATCACAGTGAAAGTCGACCCCGAGGAGTTACAAAAGAACAACAGTCGCTCGAAAGAAAGTGAAGGCAAGACAACTGAGACCTATGATCCCAAGAAAAACTCCTCAAAGCACTCCAAGCCTCTCAAAACCTACAAGCACAAGGAGTCGGAGGATAAGGACAAGAAGGAATCAAAGTACAAGCGACCACATAACCCTCAGCCAAAGAAAAGATGCAAGAAGAAGCTATCAGCCAAAGTACCAGAGAACCATGGAACCGAAAAGCACGAGGAATCAACAGGCGTCAGCTACGAGGAGCATCCTGAAATCAATGACGAGCAAAAGAACGAGGTCATGGTCAAGGAATCCAAACACGGCAAGGACAAGCACTATAAAATCAAGGTACACAAGGCCTCAAAGGACTCTAGCAACAAAAAGGATCCTGAGCTCGATGGCAAGCAAAAGAACAAGGACAAGGAATCAAAAGACACCAGCTACAAGAAGGATTCTAAAATCAATGGCGAGCAAAAGAACAAGAATAATGTCAAGGAGCCCAAAGAACATAAGGACAAGGTCGAGGAACCCAAAGACTACAAGGACAAGGTCAAGGGACCGAAAGACTACAAGGACAAGCACCATAAAACCGACAAACACAAGGACTCGAAGAACTCCAGCTATAAGAAGGATTCTGAACTCAATGGCAAGCACGACAGCGTAGAGCATGCCGAAGAGAAAGATGCCCATTCAGACAAAGCATCCAACACCAAGTCCGAGCATTATTATCCCCTGGATGACCTATCGTCCTCGAAGCACATGATTCATAAGCGAGGTCCCCCCGAAGAGCTCAAGTACCTGCTTTCCCCTTTTGTATGGCCATGGATAGACTTCTGGAAAATGGTCGCTCGTGAAGCCAAGAAGAAGAAGCAACAGAAAAAGGAAAAGAAAGAGAAGGAGAAACAGGAAGGGAGAAACCCATAGTGGTGAAATCCGCACTTGCCCCCATACTACCGTGACCCGGTCGGTTAAAGGAGTATCGCGTGGGAGATTAGAGGATCAGAAGACAGTGAAGGAACTGCAAGGTCTACCGGTTCCCCATCTTCATACCTCACACAAGCTCTCGACTCGACAAGGCCCTCGGTGGCGGAGAAGGACAGTTGGATTGCTCAGGTCTAGATTGCGCTCGACTCTAGCTCTAGTTGGTACTTGACTCTCAATAGCTTGCGCCACAGCATACCAATACACTCGATTGTCTTTCAACTTGGTTCCTTTCGAAAATAAACTCCAGTGGCTTCATGGCCGGATGTGTACTAGTGCCAATCGTGAACTACTTGTGAATGTAATACTTTAGCAGTTTGCGAAGCTGAGAACAGTGAACTTGTATTAAGTTACTTGAGTATGAGTTGTAACAGACCATCCCAAAATGAATGAAAGTGCTAACTTAGTCCTACTGAGAGGATGTGCCATACTTGGTAATCCTCAGTGCCCTCGTGGCCGCTCTGATATACCATTCACCAGTTTAAATATCCTGCTCGTCAGATGACTCCCTTACTCGAGTACGCACTCGAGCCAATTCAATCTCAAAAGCCTTGTTCTTTGCATCCTCATGTGAATCTGAAGAGTCAGCGCAAGACTCCAAGTCAAAATCCTGTGATGAGCGTCTAGGTCGACTAGGCGAAATACCCGACTGATCTTGCGCAAGCCTCGCTGCTTCAGGCTTCTGGATGGAGTCGATGGTATAGCGACTACCTTGGCTCGCCCCCTTCCCTCGAATGCTGCTGAATGCGCGAGAGTTGGCAGCGAGGTTGAAGTATGGCCGTAACGAAGGGAGACATGCGATTACCAGACCGAGATAAAGGTCTAGAGTGTTCCAAAAGTCTATATGCTTGTTAGTCTGCTTTTGTTTGAGTTTGAGTGATAGAACTCACGGGCTTCCACGATGGAGACCTTGCGGTTGGCTCCGGCGATGAATAGTTCATAAAAGCGCACAATACTGATGACCATGTTGATGATGCCGAGAAGGAAGGTCAAGTAAACGCCAACACGGAGCCATCCTTTGATCATAAGATCAGGTACGATAAGCCAAGGAAGAATGAAGACTGAGTCTGTTAGCTTAGGCTATACCATCAACAAGTGGCACTTACTGAACACATCACCAGCAAAGTGCAGAGCCCAAGAGGTCCTCAAGAACGTCATTGCGGCATTGGGTGGACATTTACTATCAGCGTCCAGTGTCCTATTCAACTTAGTTAGTAACTTTCATAACATTCCATGAAGGCAGTGACTAACCAAAACCGAGTAACCGGGATACAGACGCAAAATGGAAGAACCATGGTGACGATGTACGATAGAGCGACGAAAAGAGCAGTGGCCCAGAGAAACATTCTTCTCTTGTGCATGTGAACAGGAATGACCTGGCGGTAGACAGCAAGCAGTGCCGCTTTGCAGAGATAAAACGCCGTGAAGAAAGGCAGAGCACAGATCCAGAGCAACTAAAAAGTGTCAGTCTACGTCATTGACCATGAAATCATGCCTTACCCTGAGAATGAACTCTTTATCCTCGCGAGTGCCTTCATAGTCCTCCAAGGTGCCGTCCACATTTGGCTCCATGACGCCCATGTGGACATACACGGCGCAGAACGTCGCGACGGTGATACCAGCCGCCCATGCTAGAATCATCCATATGTCGCTGTCAATGAGTTTTCGTTTTTGGATGACGAGTCGGAGGTAGATTCGGGCGATGATGACGAGTGTCGATAAGGCTATGAGTGTCCATTCTTCGATCTGTATCCTGTTAGCTGACGGACCAGACTGCAATGACGATACTGACCAGAAGGGTTGATGGTCCTATCACCATGACTGCGGAGTGATTATTTCCACGATCGTGTTGTATGAGATCCTCGCGTTAGAATATTTCCTGATACTGTACGTACGTACAAGCGACGTTATATGTAAGGCATGGAGGAAATACCCAGCCCTCTACGAATGTGACGACACCCTCTCTAAATACCATGCTCGCTCCTTCGCGAGAAAGATAGGGTTTGCCTTCCGTTTTCATAAGCTATCCGGAATGTCTTAGCGGACGGGCCGTGGCGCATTCCATGCGCAGGGGCTGGAAGGGGATCTGGGCGACCACAAAACTAAAATAAATGGGTAGTGAGACCACAGGAGTCGAGGCTACTGTTGGTGATGGGCGTTGCTGGTATGTTGTGCAAAAGTCAGCATTGGGTGTAGCGATCTGGTATGCTCGCTTGTTTAGTGAGGCCACCACGTGGAAAAGCCAGCATTGAGGGACGGATTCTTGAGTGATGATGAGATGAGTTGTCGTATGTCTTGGCGAGGTGATTGCCAGATTGATCAAGCCAGAACGTTATCGGGGCCTGGACTGCGATGGCTGCAGTTTGAAGGTTAACGGCCTCTATCATAGACCTTCGTGACCGAAGCAGTAGGTTTCTGAAGACGCTACTAAGCCTAGCACCCATTCAAGTATTGAAAGGTATGTTGAGTCAATATTTCATAGTGCTCATGTAGATCCAACTCCAAAGCCAGCTACTATGGCGAGTGCACTCGCGACGCCAGCATCGTACAAAAGTCATCATCTTTACACAATATATCTTGCATCTTGAGCTCCACAGGATCTATTCACCACCAGACATCCCTATGGCTCATCTAGTAGACAGGGCCTCGACCTGCAGACACTGTCCCACGTAGAGTGAGCACCGTTGGTCCGAGGCATGCAGTGAAACCAAAGACGTTTCTGTACAACCACTGTATGCGTCATCTTACAGCTATTCACACCGAGTAGTCAACAGATCTACGGCTGCAGCGCTATAGGCAATGGCGCTTTTGTCCAAGCCCAATATCAGTGGCGCCGACGAAAATGTCGCTGATCTGCATGGACTCACTGATCGACCATTTCTAGTTAAAAGAGCTGCATTTCGCCAAGACCCCAAACGTGAAATGTCGCCAATCTTTGGTAGTTTCATCATGACGAGCGAAGTCAAATTGCACAACGGTTTTACCCGAAGCGAACTCTTTGGAATTTTAGGGGACCAATCCATTGACATCATGAGATCGACCGCCATGGGAGCTGTAGTATGTAACGTTTGAACGGAGTCATTAAAATTGTAATATGGAGCATTATGGAGTCGCCTTGGCAATTCACGCGGTGAGCAGGCATACATGAGATCGCCTGTGGCTAGTTAAATTTATGGAGTAGCTTGGAAAGTGATGCTACATCGCGTAGAGGGCCCAGTAAATCCACTGTGGAGAATATTGTGCAAGCGAAGGTATATCAAGGGCATATATAGGGTAGTAGATTAGACCCAAAACATCACCAAAATGTTTCATGTCATGTTTTGAGGCTGTGAAACTAAGAATTGTTTCAGTGGGGTGGCCTCAGATCATCTGAGTCGCTATGACTGTCTATCAGAGCATGTCTGAGCGAAATACGAGTCACGAAAGGGCCAAAGCGATGCCCTTATCAAGTATCTGTTAGCGTGAGTATTCGTTTTCCAAGCTAATTGAACTATTGACCACGTCAATGCCATATGGCGTATCCGCAGACTAAGGCGGACTGACATCTCAGTGCCATATTGACGGGCCCAAATCATTAATGGACCAGGGTTACCCAGCAGGCCAAGATCACATGCTCACTCTGTGCAGCGAGATCTTCGCTCGTCACCGGCCAGGTTACAGATCTAACTTGAAACCAGAGACACGCCATGGAATTACGGTTATCACGACATTCGATGTCGCTCGATTATCAGGCAAGAATTGGCCAAAGCGGTGAGTCAAGAAAAAAAAAAAAAAAAAGCAAAATGAGATCTCATATGCAGGTCATTTCAACAAGTGTTAGATCACGGTATTGGCTTGGCTTTCCAAGTTCTTGGGCCCGTTGGATGAGCAGAGCAATATCACCAGTGGAGATTTTCAACAATTGATCGACGAAACAAATGGTTTTTATCGTTACAAATCCCTTACCAACCTCCATTCTTTAACCTCGGGATGTTCGGCAAGCCTGTCAGTGTCAACAGCAAACCCCTGCTCCCATCAAAGAGTCTCTAGCCCTCCCCACTTCAACCACATGGCATATTGGGATCGGCAGTTGTTCCAACCCAGCTCACGTCGCCCGCAAGCACGGAACCTGAGGCTGCGGCACTTGACGCCTCGGTCTGGTTGGTGCACGACCGCGCAGTAAAACAGCGATCAGCGGTAAGCTTCAGGCCCAGGGTGTCATTGCTCTTGCAGATCAAGTCGGAGAGATTACATGTTTGGGAAACAGATGCACGATTAGATCATCGCGCTGCAGGGGGAAGCTCCGCTGAGACGTGTTGATAATTGGATATGCAGTATAAGCTCAAGCTCGTCGATCTCTTACAGTAGTGAGACGGAAGCTGTGAGAGCTGAACTGTGAGCCCCTCTCGTGAATTAATATACATAACTAGACCTTGCTGTCCCTCCGCGCGAGAGAGAATGTGTTTCTGATGATTTCAATGATATATTGATTTGTTCTCGTCTGAGTGCACAATGTACCTCCAATGGGCTGACGAGAGTCATCTCGCAATAGATCCTCGCTCGATGCCGGCAGATAGCTCATCCCGCTCTGTCGAGATTCGCGCCATCCTCATCACCTTTTCCATTCTCTCTACCATCACCGTCGCACTGCGACTCTATGTGCGATACAATGTTCTCCATTCTCTCGGTTGGGATGACAGAGTCATGGCTGCTGCCCAGGTCCTGACGATTGGAGCTGCGGTGGCCATCGGTCTAGGTAAGCTTCGATTAACGCTGTCAAGGTTGAGTGCTGACGTGGATGTAGAGAATAACTATGGGCTGGGCCATCACACGTGGGAGCAGTCGAAGGAGGATTACGTTGCTTACATGAAGGTCAGATTTACTCTTGTGTGCACTGAACTCAAGCTAACATCTGCTAGGCGTTCTATGCATCTGTCATTGTATACAATGTCGCCATGTGTCTGGTCAAAATCGGAATCCTTCTTCAATACCGACGAGTCTTTGCCATACCGGTCTTACAGGCATTAACATTCTATGGCCTCGTAATCATGATCGCCTGGACTATCACGATTGCTTTTCTCAATATTCTCATTTGTGTACCGGTTGCAAAGTTCTGGAATTCGGCATTGGACGGACGTTGCACCGACCCTTTGACGGTCTGGTACGTCATGGCTGGATTCAACCTCGTCACGGACATCACTGTATTCTGCATGCCGTTGCCGGTCATTGGAAGCTTGAAACTTCCCAAGAAACAAAAGATCATGCTGCTGGCCATCTTCAGCATTGGTTTCCTGTAAGTAGCTCAATCCCTGCTGTCATGCTATTACTAACACGGCCAGGACGTGCGCCATCTCGATTATTCGCATTCGGACACTAAAGACAGCCGCTTCTACAAAAGACCCCAACTGGGACAATGTCGACGCCGCGATCTGGTCATTCCTCGAAGTCACCCTCGCCATCATCTCCTCATGCCTACCAACCCTCCGACCGCTATTCTCCAAGCTCATGCCCAAGCTCTTTGCGTCCTCATTCGGCCGAAGCGATCGCCCATCTCAGTACGGCTACACTCGAACACGCAGCAGTCAGAATCTGCGTAGCATGTCCCGAAGGCGAACTCAAGACGTCACCCATGATTCAATGGATGACACATCCACCTTGAGAAAAGATGAAGTACCTCTTCCACCGATCACTCCAAAACACTATCGTGCCTTTCCTGGTGTTAGTGTCAGTATCAAGGCTGAGCAGGGACAGAATCTTGAGGCAGCGTTGCATAGTCCAATGGAGCCAAGCTCACCGAGTCGAGGCATCAAAGCCACGACTGTTGTTACACAGGAGATCGTGGTAGAGAGACGCACAGATGATGAATGGAGCAACAACAGACCAAGTGACAGTGATGCAACTCTAAGGGAATGAGATGTGTATATATACTATGCGCAACACAGAAATGCCATTGTGCGCCACCGCTTCTTTATGAGACATGCATATTAGGCCATTAATGTAATCTTAATAAACTTTTTATTTATTTTTAGCCATCGTAACCTTTCTCTCTCCACACCGTATGTTCTAGACTTCAGAGCTTACCCCAAGCTTTTAGCTGTAGGTCCCCGGATTGGGAAGGGTTACCTTAACAGTGCTAGGGCGGAAGCCTCGGCACGTTAGCTCAGGTCGAGGCTTTCGGGATGGCTACCACGATCTAGCTCTGGTCTATTCTCGTCACACGATGATCCGATACGAACAAATAATCACCCCGTATAGCCATTAGCAGAACGCCACAAGTTTATGCTGGCTCGTATTCAACTTTGATCGCCTTTCACCGCAACGTCCAATGTTTGCCATTTTGTATAAATAGTGGCTGTTGTTCAGCTTATTTTCCATCATCACTCTCAAGCATTTTCTCTCTCATCTACAAGACTCTCTCTTACATCTCAAGATACCTCCTCGCTCGTCAAAATGAAGTTCAGCATCCTCACTGCCCTTACCGCCATCGTCGCCAGCGCTGCCGCCGCTGACCAGGCTGTTGTCACCAACGACTGCTCTGGTACCGTCTATGTCCAGTCTTGGCCTTATAACGGCGGTGCTCCTGGACCTCTGGTTACCCTCAAGCCCGGACAGAAGTTCTCTGAGAACCTTCGCTCCACTGGATCGGTTGGTTGAATCCATTCTTTCATCAGCACTGAGCATGTTGTACTAACAATTGACGTAGACCATCAAGATTGCTACTACCAAGACTCTCACCAACCCTCTCTTCTTCGGTTACTCCTCCACCTCCAAGCCCAACTATGTCTACTGTAAGTCAATCCCCCAAAAGCTTCAGCATCAACATTGTCTAACAATATTCTGCAGACGAGTTCAGCACGTAAGTTCATGTATCTGCTCACTGTTTTGAAGTTGTACTGACACATCTAGTCAATGGGGTAACCCCTTCGCCAACAAGCACAACATCCTCACCACCGGTAAGGGATGCAAGGAGTTTGACTGCAAGGCTGGTGATGCTTCTTGCTATAGCACTCCCAGCATGAAGAAGGTCTATGGCTGCCCTAGCCCTGCTACCATCTCTGCCACCATCTGCGCCAAATAGAGGAGACATTAGGTGGCGGATTGGCGTGCCCTTTAATGAAGGTATGAGCTACTGGATGGAAGTAAGATAGTAAGAGAAATGTATAAATCTTATTAGTTATAAAGTCAATATATATCTAATACTAGAAACGCTTAGCCTGAAGTAAAAGCCTGGTATTACTACAACTTGAAACAATAAATAAGCATTATTATTATATAGTCTATCTTTAATATCTTATCTTACAGTGCTTAAAGTAAAAAAGAGAACCTAATATCAGAAGTCCTAATATACTGAACTATAATTATTTAGGAAATAGCTATATATATTATTACTCTGAGGCTTAGGTGATATTAGTAAATATAAGTATAGCACTAATAGTTAATTTATAAAGATGGTTTTTAAGTATTATTTTATTAAAACAGCTAATTTACTTTAATTAACAAGCTTAAAGTATAAATCTTAATACATATTCCATACTTCTATTAGAATAGTTAAAATCCATTTACTTAGCATTTCTTAACCTAAAAACTGCTTTTCCTAAATAAACTTCAGAATACCATCTGCTATAGACATAAGCCTCAGTCTTAATACATTCACCATCCAAAACCATTGGACTTGAGTTCATTCGCCACCTGTTCAGCCACCAGCTGGTTAATAGCAATTCCAGGATGGTAATCATTAAACCATAGCTATTGAAATCTCAGTACAAAGAATGTTCACTCCAGGGATATTACTCACGCATGACTTCCCATCGCTGTTGTAGCAAGTTGCATCAGGAGCGCCATAAGCCTTGGGATTATTAATGGCCTTCTTGAAAGAAACAGATGTATCAACGAGGAGAGTTTTAGCACCAGAATTGGCTTGCCTGAAAGCGCTGAGCTTTGAGGCCAGCTTGCTGTTGTAGAGCTTGATGGCCTTGACAAGAAGAGCGTTCGAGGCGGCGCCTTGTTGGATCATCAATGGTGTCAACTCGGTTGCTACATATATAGTTAGTGTAAGGCCTTTGAATACTGTGCCCAGCGACTTACGTGGAACGCTGAGCAGAACAAACTTGCGCAGACCAGCCTTGTACAGAACCTGCAGCAGCTCAAAGTATCTCGTAGTAGCTTTCTCAACCACCGCGTCCGAATCTTGCAGATAGAAAGAGTTTCCAACGTCATTGACGCCGATCCAAACTCCTACGATGGTGTTCTGCGCTGTCCACGACGTGCCAGCCGGATGCTTGCCAACAGAGTTAGAGAACTGATTGACTTGGTCTACAAAGCTCAAGACGGTGCTTGCATAGGGCTTGACGATATTAGCATCGACAGTGGCGCCTCCATACGCAAAGTTGTATGAAAGAACCAGGGAGTTGTTCTGCTCTTTGACAATGTCGCCGACCCAGTTGGCTCCGCCTGCTGCTGTCCATCCGGGGAATGGGGGGTTGCCGAGTGGGTTTGCGGCGGAGGGCTTTGCGTCGTTGGGGTCGAATCCTGTCTGGGAGTATGAGTCGCCACTAAAAGACGTCAACTCTTAGGCCGCAGCTTTATCTTAAAGTTACTGACAAAGTGAAGAGGTAGCTGATGCTTGATGCTGCGTGGACTGCAGCGCTCTGCGCCAAGATGCTACCCATGGCAGCAACAAGAAGTTTCGACAGCATGGTAGAAGACTCGGCAGAAAAGGACTACGATTTGAATCGTCTACCAAGACACTCTATTCAAGCTTGCAAGTTTCACGTAGCGAACAGCAGGCTACTTATATCTACTCAATTTCATGTTTCAGATCCTAGACCTAGCCTAGCTTTCTCATCCCACAAATCATGATCCGATGTTGTGACCAAGGAACGTCAACGGAAGATCTTGTTTAAGCATAATGTCTGGAAAGGGACAGACGGAGGTGGTCCGAAGCGGGGTATAACATATTTGGACTGTCACATCGTAGGAGATGCCATGATTGCGGCATGCAGATCATACACTGAAGCTTTCGGTGGGGAGCTGTCATTGGCACGGAAGAATATTTTCCGTCGACAGATCTGTAGGTTCCCGTCGGTCCGGACTTGATATCGCTTAGCTCATTAGTCTGCATATCACAGGTTGTGCAGAGGGTCATTAAAGGAAGAGCGATTTTGTCATCTGCGAGAAGCTTTACAACTCTGTTGGTGTTGGTCTTGCATGTGGTCTCGTAACATGCGTCTCTAGAGCCAAGGGTTATAACTTTTAATGTTTATCGTCAGATAAACTTAAATCAGCCGTTGCAGTAGACAACGCCGTTAAACTTTAGCCTTGAAAAGTCATATCCATTCATATAGCAGTAGAATGAGGCAATTCTTTGGCATTGAAAGCTATGTCAAGCATAGTGGCACGTCTTTGGTATGTTCATCAACGCTATCGAAATTGTTTGGTGCAGGGTAGCTGACTGTCTTGCAAGCTGATGTTAAACCGTGGTCTGTGTATGCCGGGTATCCGCCTGTACGATTATAGAGGACAGTTGATCCGATAGCGCAATGCTTAGTATTGCCAATGCCCATGGTTGAGCTTTTTCATTAACACGCATCTGGCAGCTCGTGAAGCACGTGCAGCTGGTCGAGTGTAGTGACAGAAAAGGCTAAACTTTCACCCATGGACGTTTGGTGTAATCCAGTTAGTGTCTTTCTTTCTCTTTGGTTGGCACTTTTGAACAAACCAAGCAGGGATCAGGACGCAAATGCGGGGGACAGATAGCCATTGACCAATAACCACCCAGAAATTACCAACATCTCTTCATTTCAGAGCTGCCGAAAAGCCGTGATTTATGGAGTCCATCGCATTAATGAATAAAGAAGCCAACAATGCTCCTTACCACGTGGAAGCGGCCCTCCAACATATTGGCTTTATCGCATTTCAAATAAGGCTTTAAGCTGAATCCGTTATCTCTGGCCGAGCCTTTTGCTAGAAGCTTATCTTAGCCTGCTTATCACGTTTCATCGCAATCATCCTTGATTGGGTCAAGGCGTAGATTCACAGGGGTGATTGGTGAAGCTAAACTTGTTACTGCCACCGGCGAGAGCCGTCAGATCCGATTGTTGTGAATGGCTCTGGAGGTTGTAATGCTTTGAGATGACGACCCGGCAGCTGGGTGCCGATCGGATGGGGACTTCCGCGATGGAGGGGATTATATATATATATCAAGGTTGCATTGGAATTGAAGAGAGACGACAGGTGTAGATTCTTTAACTGTTCTCATTACCGACTCGCTAGGTACCCTCAGTTCATCATGAAGTCGCTCGCTGCCCCCAGCCTCCTGGCCGCTCTTCTCGCCGCGCCCGCTCTCTCAAAGCCCGTCGTCGATGAGAAGTATCCCTACAAGGGCCCTGCAGTCCCCGTCGGCGATTGGGTCGATCCCACCGTCAATGGCAATGGAAAAGGATTCCCTCGTCTCGTGGAGCCCCCAGCCGTGAAGCCTGGCTCGTCAAACCCCAGCAACAACGTCAATGTCATCTCGCTGTCGTACACCCCTGGCGGTATCAACATCCACTACCAGACGCCCTTTGGACTCGGTGCTGCGCCTGCGGTTCATTGGGGAACGAGCGCGTCTGAGCTGAAGAACAAGGCTACTGGTTCGACTACTACGTAAGTTCCCGCTTCTTGGCGCACGGGTTTTCCCGATTTGTGTGCGCGGTGGATTGTAATTGGCTTACTCTTCCTCTAGCTACGATCGCACTCCCCCTTGTTCTGCTGTCAAGGCTGTCACACAGTGCAATCAGTTCTTCCACAATGTTCAGATCGGCGACCTCAAGCCCGGCAAGACTTACTACTATCAGATCCCCGCTGCTAACGGCACCACCAAGTCTGATGTCCTCAGCTTCACCACTGCTCGCGAGGCAGGTGACAAGTCGGAGTTCACCATCGCTGTTCTCAACGACATGGGCTACACTAACGCCGCTGGCACGTACAAGTATCTCAACAAGGCTGTTTCTGACGGTGCTGCTTTTGCCTGGCACGGCGGTGATCTGAGCTACGCTGATGATTGGTTCTCGGGCATTCTGCCCTGCGAGGATGACTGGCCTGTTTGCTACAACGGAACTTCGACCAGTCTTCCCGGCGGCGGTCCTATCCCCGAGGACTACAAGACTCCCCTCCCCAAGGGCGAGGTCGCCAACCAGGGAAGTCCCCGCGGCGGTGACATGAGCGTTCTGTACGAGTCGAACTGGGACCTCTGGCAGCAGTGGCTCAACAGCATCACCCTCAAGATTCCCTACATGGTTGTCCCCGGTAACCACGAAGCCACTTGCGCCGAGTTCGACGGCGCCAACAACACTCTGTCTGCGTATCTCGACAACGACAAGAGCAATGCTACCCAGGCCAACGACACGCTCAACTACTACTCCTGCCCTCCCTCGCAGCGCAACTTCACCGCTTTCCAGAACCGCTTCCACATGGCTGGCGACAAGTCCGGTGGTGTCGGTAACTTCTGGTACTCGTTCGACTATGGTCTTGCTCACTTTGTGTCTATTAACACTGAGACCGATTATGCCCACAGTCCTGAGAAGCCGTTTGCTGCGGACCTCACGGGCGATGAGACGCATCCCAAGGCGAATGAGACTTATGTCACTGATTCTGGTCCTTTTGGCGCTGTCCATGGTTCTTACAATGATACTAAGAACTATGAGCAGTATCAGTGGTTGGCTAAGGATCTTGAGAGCGTTGACCGATGCAAGACCCCTTGGGTTATTGTCATGGGCCACCGTCCTATGTACAGCTCTGAGGTGGCCAAGTACCAGGTTAACATCCGTGCTGCTTTTGAGGATTTGATGTTGAAGAACAATGTTGATATCTACATTGCCGGGTGAGTAATTATCTTCATAACCCTCCATAAGAGCCCGCGTACTAATACTCGACAGTCACATTCACTGGTATGAGCGTCTCCAGCCCATGGGCCACAACGGCACCCTCGACTCTGGCTCCATCATCAACAACAATACCTACAAGACCAACCCCGGAAAGTCGATGGTCCATCTCGTTAACGGAGCCGCAGGCAACCTCGAGAGCCACAGCGTCCTCGACGGCGAGCCTCGTCTCAACATGACCATGTTCCTTGACCAGACTCACTTTGGTTTCGCCAAGTTGACTGTTCACAACGAGACTGCGCTCTCTTGGAACTTTATCCACGGTGACGGCGGTGTTGTCGGCGATGAGTTGACCGTCTTGAAGGAGAGCACTTCCAAGTGCGCTGCTTCTGGAAACTCTTCTTCGTCTGGAGGCGCTAGCGGTACTAAGGCCCCGGTTGCTACTCCTACCAGCGCTGGTACCAAGACATTTGTCTCTGGCATTCTTGGTTTCCTTGTTCTCGCCCTGGCTTTGTAGAGGACAGATATAGATGGAACCTTTGTTGTTAGACATTGTCCCTGAGAGGACTTGTGGTACATAATCAAATAATTGAGTTGATATCTACTCTCAATTGGGTCAGTCATATGGCCTCAGACTTCGTGCCACGTGTAATATCTTGTTTGAGTCACGGATTGATAAGAAGAGAACGAATGATAGGTCGCAGTACCACTTGGGACCTGGCGCATGCATTGCAGCATTATAAGCCCAGACACCCATTTTATTGGCATTTAGCCCATGTCTTCTGTATGTAAACATCTCTTTCGTCACAGCCCAGCTGTATTTGGTAACGCCGCATACGTCAGATTATCTGTGCAACACGGGACGCGACAAGATATTCCCCAATGAGGAACACAGAAGGGTGAACATGACGTAGATAGTGCCAAATGAGCTCGGCAGATACCCAGCTAAAATGATTTTGGCGACCTACAAGGGCAAGATCTTCGCTTGCGCCTCGCTAGCTGAGAGCTGAAGTCTCACCTCGCAGATCAATGATGCTCGTCTGACTTCAAAACAAACAATACTTTACTGCAAGCGACTGCCTCTCGAATTAATTCCTCAATCTCAGTCTGTCCTCTCGCGCTCACTCATACCAGAAACTACCTGCGCAATTATTTAACTTCCATCGCAAATACTCCAACATGGTCATCATCGTCACTGGTGTAAGCGAGCCTATGACAGCGACGCAGAGATGAAGCTAATCTTGTCGACAGGGCGCCGGGTTCCTCGGATGCAATTTAATCCAGCTGCTCCTCGAGAAGAACCACGAAGTCGTCGTGATTGATTCACTATGGACTGGATCTCAAACTACACTAGATAATTTTCGATCGGACAAGCGAGTGCGATATATTCAGTGCGCTTGGTCAACTCGGACGCGTCTTTTCACTGCTGACGTTTCTTAGGGCTGATGTACGAGATCCTTTGCCGTGGATAGAAAACGTCGAGCAAATCTACCATCTCGCATGTCCTGCGAGCCCTATCCATTTTGAGACTCAACCGATTGATATCTTGCAAACCTGCTTCAACGGCGCATCGAATGTCCTGGACTATGCGTTGAAACACAACGCCCGAGTGCTGCTCGCTAGTACATCAGGTAAGGATTATCTACGTGACGAGCTAGACATGCTAACAAATGCCCAATAGAAGTCTATGGCGACTCGCAAATTGCCTGTCAACGCGAAGACTATCGAGGCAACGTCAACTGCTTCGGCCCACGCGCCTGCTACGACGAGGGCAAGAGAGTCATGGAAGCCCTCGGATACGCTTATCAAGCTGAACACGGTCTCGAGGTCCGCATCGCACGAATCTTCAACGCCTACGGCCCATTCATGGAGCCAGAAGACGGCCGAGCCGTGCCCAACTTTATCATGGCAGCGCTGAAGAGAGAACCGATCACGATATTCGGCGATGGGCACGCCACACGGTGCTTCCAACACGCCAACGACTGTGTTCGAGGGTTGGAGGCTCTAATGAATAGTGATTATCATGGACCGGTCAACATCGGCAGCGATCTGGAGATGGAGATTAGCGAGATTGCGGATATAATATCTCGGGTCGTGGCGGAAAAGACGGGATATGACGACCCTGTTGCTGTTCAGTTACTGCCCAAGAGGGAAGATGATCCTATCAGGCGGAAACCAGATACGAGTCTTGCTGAGAGGGTATTGGGCTGGAAGCCCAGGGTATCGTTGGAAGAGGGAGTGGCTACGACGGTTGACTGGTTTATTCAGAGGGAGAATGGCATTTCGAGCAGGCTATAGAGAAATACAGAGCCTCTCGTTTATGATTGATGAATGATATACGTAGGTTATTCAGATGGCCTAATATCATGTCGGCAGCTGGTTCTGCTAGGAGCGATTAGTTGGGTTTACTACCGGTATTTCTCATTTCTCGAATCCATAAAACCACCAATTAAACATTCAAAAGTTTAACAGAGTAACATCTCATCTTGAACTCGTATTGATCTAACTTAATTCCATACCCTACAGTTCATTGTGCCCGTTGTGACATGGCATGACATTCTTATTGGAAGGAGTTTGAATCGGAACATCGCATCGGGTCCTCTAGTACTACCCTAGATTTTCAGGTCTAGAACGAATTTGATTCAGCTTTAGACAAATGGTTACAGGTGCTTAAAATAGCAAAGACTCTCAGATAGTAGTCATTTGCATAAGCACTAGATAGAGCATGAAAGTGGCTGCTGCAGTGCTCTCATCTATCAAAGCACACTAATGAGTCGAAACAAGTGGCGTCAGCAGAGACAGCATCATTCCCAGCACGGCCATAAGGCTTATTCCCCAGCCCAACATGTCCCATCCCACCGAGACCCGAGACACCGGAACGATCGGATGCTCGCCGAGTCAAGGCCAAGCCACTTCGCAAGTGCCGAACATCATCTCACCACAGCAAAACAGGCGCTAACAGAATTGCCGTGATCTGTGCGCATTTGACTTTGCGGCCATGTAACCCGGACTCATGCGCTCTCTCTCAGTGGTGGAAATTTGAAACCTGGGGGCGTCAAAGGGTAATTAAACTCTATAACATGCAAGCTGCGCAGGGTGAAACGCCCACGCTCCTTTCTAGAAAATGGAACATTTAGCTTCTAATTAAACTTAATTAGCAAAAAAGGGACAGCGGCACGGCGTCGAGGGCGCATTTAAAGCGCTGGATTACCGCACTATTTTTCTGTATTCAGCTCAACCGCCAACGGTCTTCATTCTTTCGTTCTTTTCCTCTAACTACACTCATTTAAATCAAAGTCACTCATTTCTACTTCTCTAATCATGCGTGTTACTGCACTCCTGGGCCTGAGTGCCTACGCCGTCGCCGAGGCGAGCTGCGCGCGCAACGTCATCTACTATGACCAGTGGCACACCAACGATCTGCCCCCCAAGGACGTCACGCACAGCGTCACCCACGTCATGATGTCCTTTGCCAACTCCTCGCTCTTCACCACTGAGCCCTCTGGCAAGTACGAGCCTTTCCAGCCTCTCAAGCAGGTCCGCGCTCTTTTCGACCACGACATCAAGGTCTGTCTTGCTGTTGGTGGCTGGGGCGACAATGCTGGTTTCGATGAGGGCCTCAAGACCGATCGCAGCCGTGAGAGGTTCGCTCGCAATGTTGCTTCTACTCTTGATAGACTCGGCTACGACTGTGTTGGTATGTGCACTGTTTCCTGTATTTGATGGAATGGTTGACTAATAGGTTTAGACATCGACATGGAGTACCCTGGTGGTAACGGCGCCGACTACAAGCAGGTCGTCAACTCCAAGAAGACCTACGAGATCCATGCCTTCCCCAAGCTACTCAAGGAGATCAAGAAGTTCATCGGCTCCAAGGAGCTCTCAATTGCTGTCCCTGGTCTTGAGCGTGACATGATTGCCTACATTCCCAGCGAGACCCCTCTCATTGAGAAGTCTGTCGACTTTGTCAACGTAAATACCCCTTCTCAGCCTAATGAAACCCCCCACTAACCTCTTCAGGTCATGACCTACGATCTCATGAACCGCCGTGATCACTACACCACCCACCACGTCTCTGTCAAGGGTGCCACCCGTGCCATCGACAAGTATCTCTCCCTCGGCTTCCCCGCCCACAAGCTCGTCCTCGGCATCCCCTTCTACGCCAAGTGGTTCACCACCAAGAAGGGCTACAAGTGCACCAGCCCCATCGGCTGCCCTACCGAGCTCCTCGAGAACCCCAAGGACGGTAGCGACACCGGCAAGTCTGGCTCCATGACTTTCGAGGCTGCCAACTTTGCCTCTGCTCCTACCAACCTGACTGCTACTCCTGATGCTACCTGCGGTGCTGGCACTTTCTTCAAGTGCGCCACCGGATCTTGCTGTGGTGCTTCCGGCTGGTGGTAAGTTTCTTCCTGATTTGCGACTAGACATACGCTAACATGCAACAGTGGTGACACTCCTGCTCACTGCGGTACCGGCTGCCAGTCTGCCTACGGAAAGTGTGACGGCATTGATCTGTCCGCCTCATTCCACGATGCTCTTGCTAAGGGCAAGACTGACAAGGTCAACGGAGGACAGTGGTACTGGGACGCTCCCAACCGTATCTTCTGGTCCTGGGACACCCCCGAGCTCATCGCCGAGAAGATCAACCTCCTTGCCAAGACCCGCGGTATCAAGAGCGTCATGGCCTGGGCTCTTGCCCTTGACAGCCATGAGTGGAGCCACCTCAAGGCTATGCAGCAGGGCTTCGACCGTGTTAACGCTTAGGTGCCTGGTAGCCGTGCTCTCGGGGCCAAACTATAGACTCATAGAATAATAGCCGGGGTGTGAAGTCAACAGATTTACTTAGTACTACAATAAATAAGTCTTCCCTGGTGCACTTGCCACTTACGCCACATGTTACCTTGTGATCATAGTGAAATTCTGACAGAAACAGAATTACGTAGCGTGTGACTCTTGAGTTGGGCGGCAATGATGCGGCGATTGTATGTGAAGACGTCGACATTCCTGCAGTGGCTGGAAAGGGACGCTTCTTTTCCTGCGCCTTCATTAAATCTCGATAACGATCCGATAGGTGGCTTTTCTCGCCTACGTTCATAGTGGAAAAATCTGCAAGAACATCAGGCGCATATATGTCCATGAGAGTATCTATGACAAGTTTCTTTCTGAAGGAGTCAAGTTTCTAGGCGCCCTCAAAACGGGCGACTTCGCTGACCCTGAAGCTTTCTTGGGACCTATCCAGAATAAGATGCAGTACGAGAAACTCCAGCGCCTCTATGAAGAGATCGATAAGCAAGGATGGAACTGTGCATTTGGCAGCGCTTCAACTGTCACACCGGTCAAAGGCCATTTTATGCCACCTGTTCTCGATGAGAACCCACCCAAGGACTCGGAAATCGTGCAGACTGAACCATTTGGCCCAATAGTCCCTGCCATGAAGTGGCAGTCCGAAGACGACGTCATCTCCCGGGTCAACGCATCAGACTATGGTCTTGGAGCGCCTGTCTGGAGTAAAGACGTTGCTCGCGCTAGACGAATGGCTGAACAATTGGAGGCGGGGAGTGTTTGGATTAACACGCATTTTGGGGTGGCGTCGAATATTCCCTTTGGGGGACACAAGCAGAGTGGTATGGGCATAGATTGGGGAGAGGTCCGTCTCAGGAGATGGTGTAATCCTCAGGCTTACTGGGTGAAGCATTCTGGGTGATAGAAATACATATTATGAGATAAGATCTATAGCTAATTAAGCGGTGAAATACGACACCGATGACTGTCCTACTACTCGTCCTTTATCACCATAACAACAACCTTTCCCTTGGTGCGACCCGACTCAACCTTCTCCCAAGCCTCCTCGAAATCGTCCAGACCAACCACGCTATCAATGTGCGGCTTGATATGACCAGCCTCCAGAAGTCTAGTGATGACATCTAGATCCTTGCCAACCGGGTCAATGACAAAGAAGATACTGTTGGCCTCCTTCTTGACATCTTCCGGACGATTCTGTTCTGGCACAGCACATACACTCACAAGCGTTCCTCTCTCTTGAACTGCATACCATGTCTGAGCCAGGGAAGGCATACCGATACAGTCAAAAACAAGGTCGAACTGTCGAGATGCGGGATCTTCGGCAACCCAGTCTCCGATACTCTGCTTCTTGTAGTTGATAGTCTCAGTCGCGCCAAGCTGTCGAACGAATTCGATGTTTTGCGTCCCAACAACTGCTGCGACGGTCTTTACTCCAGCGATGCGAGCGAGTTGTACAGCCCAGCTTCCCACTCCTCCAGCAGCACCATTGATAAGAACTCGGACCTTTGAATTCTTCTCCCGTGCAGCTTCATCACCCGCCAGAGCTTGTGCATCCAACCCCCCTCTCGTGAACAATCCCTGGTATGCCGTAAGCGCACTAATAGGACTCGCCGCAGTTTCAGCCCAAGTCAAGTTCTTAGGCCTGATGGCAAGCTCAGAGACACGCGCAAGGACATATTCAGCCGCAGCACCAGGGCGGTTTGCTTCAATACGAGCGTAGACCTCGTCGCCGGGTTTGAAGCCATTGTTCTCTGGAGCTGACACGACTGTCCCTGCGAGATCTTGGCCGGGAATGGGGATCTTGTCGCCGATGAACTCGGGTGCCCAGAGGGCCCAGTCGAGTTCGCCCTTGCAGGGACAAGTAGCGTGGACTTTGACGAGGACGTCTTGAGGATGGACTGGGGTAGGGACGGGTTGTTGAGAGAGGATGAGCTTGTGTGAGTGCTTGTCCGGCTGGATTATAGCCTTCATTGTGGTTGGGACATTAGGTGATGCCATTTTATAGTAGTAGGGTGTTTGTAGGATAGATATATTGCAATGTTATTGAAACTGGAGATGATGCTCGATGAGATACTTGAGAATAGCGACAGCGACGGAGCAAGATATAAATATTCTAGTAGCTTACAATAACTCATATTCACTATGACACCATCTCCGTGTGATTTCGGACACTGTATCTTTGCAACTGTCATACCCGAAGTCAGTCATAAAAAGACGTCACTTCACGGTTTCCCGTGTATCGATTACCCGGATACCCGACGTCAGCCTGCGTGTCCAGCAACGCCAAAAACGTGGTCAGCACGACATTCTGGCCAATCATGTGTTTTGAAATGCTCCTCGGAGAAGCACCATCGCCTGTTTGTCAGCTCGCGCTCGCATTGGTAATAACTAAAAACGCGAGGTTAATAAGCGAATCTCTGATACTATACGAGATTAATTGAAACTATATATGCCTGGGCTATTTTGCCGAATGCACTGTCATTCGGCTGCTACTTCTCTCCTCAGCCTCTCCCATTCCCCCCTGACATATCCGTCATCCTCATCCCATGTGAAACACTATCTCTATTCAAAATGCTCTCCTCGTCATCGGTGGCCGAAGCAGCTGGAACCGAGCTCGGATTCAAGTCAACTGTATGCTCAGGCCGTTCGGCAAGACTACTTCGACCAAGAATGAACCGACCGAACCATGGCAAAAACTCGGAGAGTTGGAAGCGGATTAAATCCCTCTTCGGCTGGTTGAAGACTGACCCCAGAGACTCAAGAGGTACTCCGCTGGTTTCTTCCATCAGGAGAAAGATGAGAACAAAAGCAACGACATTCAAGCCAGCAAATACCCCAAGGGTTCCCCCAAAGTTGATACCGGCAACAAGGAGGGGTTGCAGCCATGCCAAGAGGCCGGCGAACAGAAGATTGATGGATATCGCAAGCGAAGCGCCCTGTTCTCGATGTCAGGGATATGTCTTTATGGCACCACAAAGCTACCTACCGTGTCACGGAAAGCTAAGGGAAAGCTTTCCGCAGCTAAGACGAAGGGCACTGGTCCCATTCCGGGGCTGTAAAAGACTGTGTGAACTATTATGAGTGTAAGCGATACTCTCAAAGGTACAACGGGACGATAACGTACAGTAGACCCAGAAGGCCACTACCTCGTTTTTCACCTTCTCATTCACCGTATTGAAGCTTATAGCAGCTGCCATCAAGGTCAAGGCCATACCTGGGATTGTGAAGAGAAGAACCTTTCTTCTTCCCAGAACGTCTATAGAGTGAATCGCAGGTAAGCAGAATACGAAGTTTAACAGACCAAAGATCAAATTGTACAACATGGCCTTGGAGATTTGGGCCTCTGTTGGCTGTTGGCCTGGGCCAATTCCGACAAGCGTTGTCCCACCATAAAATGCCATCAGGTTAACTAACAGTGTTAGACAAGGCACAATCCTGAGGTATTTTGATCGACTCACTGCCAGAGAGCTGTTGCGACAAAGCCACAATCCCTGTTGTAATAGCCGCATTGCGAAGGCGGTGGAATTTGAGGATCCTCCAGTACTGCAGCACGTAGTGACTGATAGCTCCAAGGACTGGCGTTCGAGGCTTTGAAATGGCCTTGGTGCAGTCATAATCTTCGTTCTCGAGTTCACTATCTATTCCTTTGTATGCCAAGTACAAGTCTCTGACAGCTTGTATCTATGACAATTTTCATCAGACGTTGTTCAACGGTGAAGGTAATGGGGGTAATGTATTGAGTTAGACAGAGAGATGTGTAGAAGTCTTACCTTGGTGTTGCGCAACCGCAACAAGGAGGCATATGCCTTTTCAGGGCTATACTTCCTTGAGTCTGGCATCAAGTAGTAGCGGAATGACTCGGGACATTTGGCGACAGTGTACATGAGCATAAGCGCAAACACTGCTGGAGACGCCAGAATCAAGCGGAGTTTTAATTTCTTGTCGTCAATCTGGTTCAAACAGATATTGACAACAAATGACATCATTATGCCAAACGAGACCCTAACAAGAAAGGTGATCAGCCATCATTTCACAGATATTGGACAGCGGACTGATGTACCATAGCTGCCATAACAGAACCGAAGAGCCTCTCCATGAGCCAACTGCTGTCTCCGCTGCGAGGATTGGGGTGCTGGTAGCCTTCAAGCCCATGCCGACACCACCGATTAGCCTGATGCTCCCAAGAACGAGCCAAGCATTTTCATTCAGCGTGATGCAAGCTGAGCCAACCGATGCTGCAAAGATGAGGAACGAGGCCACAATAATGACACCGCGGCGACCAAACAGTGAACTCATCGGTGCAGCCAGAGGACATCCTCTGCTCTTGTCAGTTATCAAGACATAACCCGTGAGAAAGTCCAACTTACACAACCGCAGCGCTGAAATAGACAGCTGCATTAGCATAGGCGAACCGGGAGTTGACGGGATGCTTCCCAGAATCTTTGAGCCACTCATCAGCAAACAGATTTGCACCGTTCTGACTGCTCTGGACAAAGCCCTGGAGAAAGGCGCTCAGACTAACAGTCAAGATGACCATCCACATCCCGTTCTCAGAGAACGAATGGTCAATCTCGTTGATCAGAGCGCGCTTCTCGGCGTCATTGAGAGGGATGACCGTGTCTGTACTGCCGCTGTCTGCATTGTCCTTTCGCATAGCTTTACGGATTGCGTCCTCGATATTGTCCTTCTGCTGCCATGCCGCGGCTGCATCTTGAACTTCTCGTTCGGTGGGGTAGGGCCGAAGGCCGGTCAGGGTTTGAGAGGTATCTTGATAGAACTTTCGGACATCCGCGTGGAGCTCCCGTTCCGTCATGTTGGCTGTTGCGGTCAGTGATGGCCGGTCCAAGCACCGAAACAAGCTGGGTAATAGGTATGTTTACCTAGTGCATTGTGATAGCGACGTGGTCTTCTCAGGGAGACCATTGTGGAGATCAACGGGGGAATAGAGTAATGAAGGGCACTCGTGATATGATGAATGGGAAAACAAAGGGTTCTGTGTCGATGAATTGGTTCACACACAGAGCAGAGGAGGATGATGGTTTAATCTTGCATTTGATTGGGGGCCTTTTGCTGTTTTTAAGCTTAAATTTACACACCCGTTTCAACCCAGTAGCTTTTTGTGTTCGGCCGGCACAGATGCAGTGAGGCTCTGCCCTGGTGTTTCTCTAAGCGCGCTCTCGCTGTCTGCCTTAGAAGCCATCAGTCTCACCACGGCCGCCACAACTGATAGCTGAAGGCAGAGGACCTGACCGGTGAGGGGAGAGTCTCGATGGTTTAGAAATGGAATTACAGTTATAACCAATGAGCACCCCGCACGAGCCGCAGTGCATACAACATGAAACAAGGCTCCGGTGTTGTGCGACCCCAACGACGCATCCAGGTGACTGGTCACATTCTAAGACGGCCTAGAGAGCTATTTCTGGGGTCTTGGCGGTTGAAAATCAGGCTCTGGGCAAGAAAACATTTCAGCCACAACAGAATTCTCGTATCGCCTTGTACGCCTTGTTTATTTTGAGAGCAATGTCTCCGTATATGTCATAGTATCCCCGCGTGTTGCGTGCACGGCCTATGTTTCTGACCCGCTTTCACCCCAGGATTTCCCCGGGTTCTCATCTCATCCTTCTCATCTTTGCTTGAATCTACTACACGGCTCTTACTCTATTATCCTCATTCTAAGCTGCTCCGCTACTCTGCATAAGCCGTCGGTTGAAGTCCGTATAGACAAATCAACTCCTCTCCCACAATATTCATGGACGCAGCGGGACTGGCCTTTGCGGCTACCGAGCTTTGTCGTACCTTAGCGACTGACCTTTATCATCTCATTCATGAAATTAGAGATGCTAGCACCGATGCAAGTAAGTCTTTGAAACGACCACTGTATCATAGCCGTGGGAATCATGATAAACCTAATGATTGCGATATAGAGATGATGCAGGACAGTCTTGTTGCTCTCCATACACGACTCGACCAGGTCGGGACATTATTTGAGGCGAACGTATCACACTCACCGACAGAGAAAGACTATCGTGATTCGATTGACAAAGCCCTTAAGGCTATCCACCGAGACCTGAAGTCACTGACGGGCAAGCTCCGCATTGACGTGATACTCCAAGCAAAGGGTTCCAAAAGGCTTGAGGCTTGGTATGTTCTTCAAAGGAAGTTCCAAAGCGATGATATTAGGAATATCAAGGAGCGACTTGCTGGGTCCGAAGCGCTTCTGCAGTCACACTTCGAGATGCTGTCAATGTACGTTGGGGTACTAGATCCTTGGGGAAAAGAGATCCTGACTCCAAGCAGTTACATCGGTTACGAGACGCGAGATGAATTCACCCATTTCAAAGCCTTCGCGAAACCAATTCTAGAAAAGTTACTTGTTTACGCAACACTCACAGAGGAGCGCCAACGAAACCAAGCCGCCAAGTCACGTTCCATCAGACAAGTTCAACATGTCACGGATGAACATAGCGCAAGCAACACCCTTGATGAAGAGAATTTCGACCCGGATTATCAAGATGCATTCGAGACATGGAAGGTCAAATCTAAGGACATGATCATGTCCATTGCCGAAGTCCCGTGGCATCAGGTGTCTAACTCGAAGTGCGCCCCTTCTATTCTGAACGAGAGCCGCGATGGTGCAAGTATTGCACCTACTGTTCAGGACTTGGAAGAAACGAGTGGAGCATCTCTATCCTCGAGGCTCTGCCTGGGTCTTCCGCACGTTGAAGAGACACCGGAAGAGCCTTCGCAGCTGGGTACGACAGAAGAACTTATCGACTGGTGCAAAGAACAAGGTTATCCTGTAAACGTTTTAGATTTTGGGTATGATCTCATCTGTGAGACGGCTCCCGGCGCGTTGAAGGGCACCGCACCAATCCACCACACTATCAAAATAAACAACATGGCTGTGTTGGAGCAGATGGTATCACGGGATTGCAATATCGAGGTCCGTTTGGAAGATGGGAGCCAGGACTTGACGCCCTTCCTCCTGGCATGTTCTGAGTTTAATGCTACTGCAGCCAAGATTCTTCTTGCCAAGGGTGCGAAAGCTGATGCTACTGATCGCAAGGGCAAGACAGGTCTTCACCTGTGCCAGAGTTCGAGATACGAAGGAAGACGCGTCGCAAAGCTTCTTCTGGAAGATCCAAAGGCAAAGGCTCTGGATGTCAACGCCCAAGATCAGTTCGGTATGACAGCGGCACACATAGCCGCTCGAGTTGGAGATGTGAAGATGCTGGAGTACCTCTTGACCGACCAACACGGCAAAAAGGCTGCCGACGCAAATGCACAGCAACAAGATGGGTCGACGCCACTAATGGTCGCCCTGAAATCCAACATAGCCAACAAGAAACAAGTCATTGATGTACTATTGAGATACAGCGACTTGAGCATCAAAAACAACAGCAGCGAAGATGCTAAGAAAGTGGCCATACGACATGGCTCAAAAGACATTCGCAAGCATTTCCTCGCCCAGATGGATCAAGATAACACAAGCTCTCGGCGGGTAAGTGAGTCTACAACGGTCGTCTCGGGGACGACAGCACGGGTTAGCGAGGATTTGTGCAGTGGTTGTAAACAGCATTGTCCTCAGTTGAAGGACTGCAAGCTTATTATTGAGGATTCGACGTTCTCGCAGGACTGGAAAAGGCCGCTGAGGAAGTATTCGAGTTCTCGGTCGAGTATAGCAATGGGGAGTAGTTCAAGTATATGGTCGGCTCGATAACTATTCCTCATCTTCATACTCTTGTTTATATACTTTAATAATTAGATATAGGCTCTTTCAAACTCTCGACCTAATCACACAACGAATAATTCGGTCTATCGAAATGTCAGACAGACTAGCCATTATAAATTAGTCATGCAAGCAAAAGATTCCCAAGGAAAAGGTCGTACTTGATTATTAATAGCTACCTCGAAAGTCGGAGGATTTCCAGGCGAACAACTAATCTCTACCAAGAGTCTCTCGATAGGCCGGAGGGAGTATACCCTCCAAAGCAGCCTTGATCTGCAAAGCTAACGTCCGCGAGTGCCACCGATGCTGCTGCGTATAACCCCCCATGACCCAATAATTCTCCAGTCTCAGGTGTCTCTTCCACATTCCTCGTATTTCGCCTTCAGAGTCGATGCCCCATGTTGCGTCGAGACGATCTGCAATCTCCCGAGGGCCAAGAAAATTTCCATTACCTGCAGTCTGCGTTTCGCCGCCCAAGATCTCAGCGGCCACGGAGCGAACGTCACGATCTGCGAAACCGGTGCACCAGATCACGGCGTCCGCGTCAGCCGTGCTCCCGTCTGAAAACTTAAGACCCGTTTGGGTAAACGTGATTGGTTCGACTCCTGCTTTGACAGTGACTTTGCCTTGGGCTATAAGGTCAGTTGCGCCGACGTCGACGTAATGCCCACCAGCCTTTTCTATCAGATTGGAGAAGAGGGCTTGATTAGGGTTTGTACTATCGAGGACAGGAAACCCAGCTTCTTTGAGAGCAGTATAGCGATCTGGCTCTTTGGATGCAAGCACTCTGAAGAGGTTGCGTGCGAGCTGACCTTCCACCGCCGACGGCAGCATAAGAAACATTCTGTCGCCACGCGCGACGTCAAAGTTGTACGCGCCTAGACTGACATCATTGCAGATATACTCAAATGGGCAGATGTATGTTGGCGATCGTACGACCATTGTTGGCTCGAGGCCAGCTGCACAGCAGTCGCCGAGGATATCGAAGGCCGTGCTTGCCGATCCTATGATGAGAACCGACTGGGACTGTTAGAGCGTGTGACTACTAAGAACACGGTTCACGTACCCTCACGCCTTGCTCGACCAATATTCTTCCATTTACGTAGCTTGAAGAGTGGATGTTAATCCCTTTGTAGATCTCGGCGTTTGCAATAGTAGGAACATGAGGCTTCTGCGACGAAACACCCGTTGCTTGAACAAGTTGCTCAGCAGTCACTGTAACTTCTCCAGCAGGAGTTTGTATTTTGATCGTCCACTTTTTACTTAGCCTATTGTAAACTGTTGTCTTGATCGCCGCCGAAGTAATCATGTTTAGGTTGAATGACGCGACATATCGAGCTAGGTTATTGGCCAATTCATCTTTGCTCAGACGGTGAAGGCCTCTGAGTTCTTCTGGATAGCCTGTGGCAAACACGAATTAGCGGTATTCTCGTCTTCCATGGCTCAGTTTCATTCACTCATGTACGGCATGTCGCAGAATGAAGTTGGGACGTGAAACTTCATGCAGTCGTAGCGCTTGGCCCAGTTATCACCCACATGAGCATTCCGTTCAGCCATGATGCTCTCGACACCAAAGGTCTTGAGCCGAGCGGCGAGACTCGAAGCTCTACAGCGTAGTTAGTTAATGAAGAAAGAAGGGCTGATATGATTGACTAACGCGTTACCACCACCAATAATGAAGACTTCAGTATCTATCTCAGTCATGCCACTCAAGTTTCTCCCAGGTGATCGAAGCAGAGATTCATCCTCTGGATGAACATCAAAGTTCTCGAGCTTGGTGCTAAGGATCCAGATCTTCCATTCTAGGTTCCCTTTGCTGCTCTCAATTGGGAGGAGCAAGATCCTTGCACTGCATGAAGCTGAGGGCGACACTGTTCTGAACGACAACGCGACGTCAATGAATTGCTATAGTGATGAGAACTGATATTAGTTTCTTCTGCCTTTTGACGTGACTGTTGATTGGTAGAAGGGCCTACCAGTACCGGCGTCGCAGCGACGAAAACCGCGCTCTCCATGTTCCATCTCCTGGAGGAACCTCTCATCTTGTTGGTTTCCAGCAAATTGGCAGCTATGATAGAAGGGGTGTAGAAGGTTCGCAAATGATAGGTAAATGCCAATGCATCTTTCCAGTAGGCCTGGTCGGCGAAGAAGCAGTCTTGGAGAGCTTGGATATTTTTATCTCTCAAGGCATCGTGGAATGCTTGAACAACAGCCGTGGCTTGGTCTGATGGATTAACCAGTTCGGAGGATATCTTTTCGACTAATTCCGACGCAAGAACAGGGATAGGCCGCTCATCGAAGAGCTGGAGGAGACTGCCGGCTGGAGGGTAGGTATCAGAAATCTTATCGCCTGTCATGGTCATCATAAGAAGAGCGACTGTATTTGGACAGCATACTTACTACCTTGCATTTTGTAATATAGAATAAGTTGCGAAATACGAATATGAAATGCGGGGATGAATGATCTATCAATAATGATAAGCGGGGTGAGTAGAGCATAAAAGCAGACGATTATACGATAGGGCCAGAGACGATGTAACGGCGGGGAGCCTTTTACCCAACATTACCCGTTCGAATGCATGTTTGCTCTCAATTCTCACCAACCATCGTCCCCATCACATGCCTGCGGCAACCGGTGACGCGTCTGGTTCTCCGGCGTCCGAACCCCGGAACCAACAGCAGAAGTCACCGAATGGTGATAGATCCATGTTATCAGCAACCAACGGCTGGTGTAACCCTGGCGTAAATGCCACCAACAAATGACCCCGCGAAGTGCCAATCAACAATACTGAGGCTGGTTCAAAAACGGGTATGTCCTCGCTGGGCGCGGAGATCAGCATGTCCGGTGGATGTTGAGTGGTAGGACAATTGAGCGCCAGATTATCGCCAGGAGCAAAACAAAAGCTTGTCTCTGGTAGGGCTGCGGGAACATGTTTGCTGTCACTGTGAGCTTCAGCGAATGGACTTTCGCGATTAACTGACGGTGGTTGAGGCGCGATGTGTTTTTAGAGATGCTAATGGGCATATTCAAGCCCAATATACCCTGCACGAGTGCCCGACGAAGGGCGTTATAGTCCGTTTTATTGGCTCATCCATATGCGCGTTCGGCTATTTGATCACAGTATTTGTCCATACTACTCCCCGAGCTTATTGTGGTACTGCATCTGCAACTAAAAGTCTGATATACACTGGTCTACATGCCCAGGGACAATACATGGGCACTTTCGCTGGAAGCAAAATCACTAGGAAGCGAGCCCATGCATCGATGTATAGTTCCTTGCTACACAACAACGTCTCCCTTGCCCAGTGGTGTTTTGCTTCCATCGCCAAAGACAAGAACGACCATGCCTTTAAACTTTTATATAAGAATAATTATCTAGACGTATAATTAAGGCCGTAATTTCAATATGCAACAGAATGGCACGACTGGCGTAAACTATTGGGCGCTACTACAGGAGTCAACCCTAACACCGTTAGCTCGCGTGAATGACACTCGATAGTTCTGTCTCGGCTATGGAAATGACAGGGTTTAATAACAGCTGAGATCAATAGCTTCATAGCTAGAGCTTCTAGGCGCCAAGCCCTGGTGGTATAAGTAGCCACTTCGACCGCCACTGATGCATTTTCTGTTTCTGAACCCCTAGGCGTTTTAATTCTCACCTTAGTCTTTCTTTAGCAATGCGCTTTTACGCCTCGTTTTCTCTAGCATTTGGGCTTGTGGCTGCCAGCCCATGCAAGCCGTTGACTACTGGTATATAGTGACCTCGAATGGGTATTTTATTGGAGTACGGGTTGACTGAGACAAACAGGTTCAACTGCTGTTTCTGCGACTTTCTCTTCCACTGCAACCGAGATCTCCAGCACGTTCGCTGAGTCTGCGACATCTACGGCCGAAACTCTTGCTACTGACACTTCAACTGTGCTTGGGTCTGAGACATCGACTGCGATCGACACCACCGTTACTGAGGCCTCAACTTCTGTTGGTTCAACGAGCACCGAAACCACCGATGCCACTATCTCGGCTTCTGAGACATCGTCTCAGGCCACCTCTGACACGACACTATTCGCATCAGTGACTTCTACTGACACCACCACCGCCACTTCAACCGAGACAACCGCTGCCGAGACGTCCGCACCTACGACGACTACAGTTGAGACTTCTACAGCCATGGCAACTACCACGACCTCAGAAGAACCTGGCCCCACCGGCCATCTCCTCATCGCCGGCCAAGGCTCCGCTCAAGGCCTTCCCCTGAAATCGACGAATCAAAATGGTGATTTCATCATCTTCGGTGACCGTACAGAAAGATGGACAGTCGGCCGCTTCGTCGTCGATCCCACCACCGGACACCTCACCCGAGACGGAATTCCCGTCTGTGCCAGGTACCGTTACATGAATCGAAACGCCGCCTTGACTCCTTGCTCAACGGAGTCTAACTATTACGGCACGTCTTATCTTACATGTGCGCGAAACCCTGCGTCTGGTGCTGCTCTCCAGTGCTCTGCTGTGAAGTTGGACTGTGTGGCGAGCGGACCGGGTGACAGCCAGACTTGTACTGTTTCGACTGAGACCCCTTGGACCAAGTTCTTTATCAGTACTAGCTCCGACTATACTGTGTACCTTGGTGCCGACGACTTGTCACAGCCTTACTACGCTTCTGTCGATATTTTTGTTGATCGAGCTCCTACTCCCCCTGCTCAAACAGCACCTTAGTCTAGAGGTGAATTATAAGCTACATAGAATCTTGGGCGCGCATTTACTTCTCTGTATCTATATACCAACAGTGCATAGATAATACTTTACTACATGACCTTATTATTGTTAGGTAGTGGGTTTTCTGTTGAAACCTCCAGCCCCCAACAATAAGACACCTTTACCTTGGCCTGACGTGCTTGAAAATTACTCTTTGATATTGCTAATATGAGGGGGTTATTGAAACAAATCACCGAGATCTTATTTAGAGTTCTTAGTTCATTATCCCAATTGAATCTAGAGTTTGATACGATGCATAGCCGATATTTGTAAGTCGAAGCAACGTTCCTCTCCGATCTTTTAACAGATTCATCTAGAGCCACCAAATATAAAAACCTATAAGCAAGCTTAAGGAAAATGACGTGTGTTTTCATAGCTAGTTAGATCTCATGGATACGATATCACCTGCCAATGGAAAAATAAGGGACTTTTAGTAGATTTACTCATCGGCGTTATCGTCTACACATAGAATATCACAGCAGTATATGTAAAATATCGGCACCTGAAATAATATATGCATTTCGTTTTCCTTGCGGTGTATCTCTCAATGATTATATTTACCTATTGAAAGTCTTATGCTTATTACTGAATGTCTACGGAGTACAGCGACCCTTTTGCAATGACTTTCCCCATCTCAGGCGTAAGCTCGCAAGCATCTTGGGTCAGGCCAGTGACAGCAATGCAGTAAATGTTGATAACCTTATATAAAAGCCAAATTCAGAATATGTAGTTTTAAAAAGAACTTTCAAGATTACTCTAACTAACTCAGTTTGCCGAAGGAGGAGGAACATCTCCATTGGCGTTGACGTGGACTCCGTCATCCAAACCAGGAACCAGCTCGCTTCCTACCACAGTGATCTCTACGTACGGCGGTGGGATAGTCCAAATCAGATCAAACCTATCGTCGGGGTACTTCACTTCACCAGTCCACCCAGTAACTGCTGCGTAACTATTGATACCGATCGCTTGGGCAATATACTCAAGAGAGTGATGCTCCCAGCAAAGCAGTACATTTCCTGGACCTTTAAAGGATAAAGCTTCCCTTGCGGCTCCGGCGTAATCATCCTCTTCGATGTTCCTATGGACCTTTAGCCCGAGCGCGTGTGCCAGCGGCTTCACTGTATCGTAAGGGCGCTCATGACCTCCATCTACTTCAATTAGCCGATTCCAGAGGAAGACATAAAGGGAGGCACGAACTGTGGTGAGGATGCTCTGCCATGATGTATCCAATGTTGTAGGAGGAATTCTTCCCAAAGACGTTGGGGAGATAATGTGCGCGCTCTTTGCCTTGTGGAGACAGCCCATGCGGTGTTTTTCCATGGACTTTAGGGGGCTTCTCTCCATGTCGGATCATGTAAATGATAGGCTTTGTCTGCTGATGCATAAGCGTACAGTCATGGCCAGCGGAACTTAATGGGACTGAGAGGCTGACTGATGATGCGGAAGACATCTTGGCAAGATGAGTCAATTAGATGATTGTGTGTGATTTTTGTTGGAGTTTAATGGATTTGGAACGGTCTGAGAGCTAGGAGAAAAGTAACCTAGGATCGGATTGCACAATTGAAGAAAGGAAAGAAGACAAGGGCGACAACGGGTTTAGATATAAAAAGCAAGACTGAAAACGCCAATCAGTATTACGGTCTAGACTTGAGCGCAAAAGGGTCAGAGCACGAATGAAACACACAGATAAACTTCGTTTCAGCCAGCCTACATATCTGTATGTGGGGATGTGGCTGGCTGACCGCCGTAGGAAGCTAGCTACGGCAGCCCGGCATTCCTTCGGCCAGCCGATCAGCCGATTTATTCGTGGATGAGATGAGGGGTTGAGAACCGAATCAATAGTGCGTAACTTAGGTTGTCTGGTCACAAGCATTGAATATCAAGGTGAGCTGAACCATGACCATTCCAGAGATACAACCTGGAAATTGATGAGTCTGTTTTGGGAACCATCTACGCAATAAATGCTTGCTCAGGTTGTAGTTGTTAGATGTCAGTTTGGTAGCTTCAGCCGCGTATACGAGCTGACGTAGACTGCAGGCATTGCTTCGTATATTGTTAGAACTGCGCTAGCACTGCACCAACCAACGTGAAGAAGGCCATGGAGTACCTACCGTTTTATCTGAGAGATCGACATGTAATTTCGTACCCCATGCTGCGGGGTATCCACGAACCCTCTACCCTGTTAAATTGTAGGGTTGTAGACACTGCCCCAAGCCTTGATAGATATGGCGTTGAATCTAGACTCTCTCATAAGACATGTATAAATTTTAGTAACACGCGGTGCTTAAAAACTAATTGAGGGATTTGTTTATTCTGACAATAATGCAGAGGACTTGACCAACCAACGTTAGTGTTTGCTACAGAACCTCTTTTTTGCATAAACCAAGTACTAAGTATTAACCCAATTCACACTGATACTAATTCCATACAGTCAGAAGTATATTCTAGCCATTGGCAATTTGTAAGGTCTATTGGGCTCAGGGTAAACGAATTGCAGTATTACAACGTGTAGTTAAGCCTCTTACCCACAAGGCTTGGAGGCAAATAAAGGACTGAGGTCAAGAACCTAGTGATAAAAACTTGATTAATATAAAGGAAATGAAGATTTGCCTGCGCCATTGAAATGTTCTATAGATTGTTTCTTAAATCCGCTACTTCCACGCAGTATGAGTTATAAGCCCAACTTGACTGGCGTCATGCTCCGGAGCTGAGTACACCACGTCCCCACTATTGTAAAACCTCAACTCCGAACTCCGGGAGCCCTTGAACTTGCATCATGAGCTCGAGTAGACAACAATATAAAGCCAATGTCCTCGACCTTACTTCTTCGGAGGTGTCAATTAAAGAAGACTCCCATCACTGAATTATTGTATTTAGTATCGTAAACATGACTGGGACAGAATCACCTGGAGCAGCCCCTTTGCCTGCGCAAGAGCCCTATAGCATTTTTGACAAACGCCAAACTGCCTTGATCGTGATAATCGTCTCCATCGCCGCAACATGTAAGATACTATACCATCCTCAATTTGATCCCTCTTTATTAATTGAATCATAGTCTCCGGTTTCGCATCAAACATCTATTTCCCCGCCCTCCCGACAATCGCCCATGATCTCGACGTCTCGATAGAATTGATCAATCTCACTGTTACCTCATATCTGATCTTCCAAGGCCTAGCTCCCAGCCTCTGGGGCCCAATATCAGATGTCAAGGGACGAAGACTCGCATACTCACTCACCTTCATCGTCTTTCTAGGAGCATGTATTGGTCTAGCGGAGGCCGAGAACTACGCGACCATGGTTGTGCTGAGATGCGTTCAGAGCACTGGCAGTGCTAGTACAATTGCCATAGGCTCAGGTGTTATCGGGGACATTACGACTCGAGATAACCGCGGTGGGCTTATGGGTATATTTCAGGCAGGCCTACTAGTACCTGTGGCAGTCGGACCCATTATCGGCGGTGCGCTGGCTGGATCGCTTGGTTGGAGATCCATCTTTTGGTTCTTGACCATCTACAGCGGTGTTTTCCTGATTTTCTTAGTTCTGCTCTTACCCGAGACGCTGAGGTCTATCGTTGGTAATAGGAGCCGGATACCTACACACGCTCTAGCCAGATACCCCTTGCGCGTTTATCAGAAAACGACAAAAGTCCAGTGGAACTACGACGAGGTGTCTACATCGCCTGCGGCCAAGAAGCATATCGATGTTACAGGACCCCTGCGAATCCTTATCAGCAAACAGGCTGCTCCCATCATCGTCTTCCTGGCAGTTTACTATGCCGTTTGGCAGATGAGCATCACGGCCATGTCAAGTCTTTTCCAAGACAAATATGGTCTCACAGAAACTCAGATCGGCCTGACATTTATCGCCAACGGCGTAGGCTCAATGGTCGGCACGCTTATCACCGGCAAGATACTCAACCTCGACTACCGCCGTTTTAAGGCCAGGCATGATGCACGCATTGCGAGCGGTAACATAGAGGATGGCGTTGAACCTGTCAATACACGAACGGCCGAAGAAAATGACTTCCCGCTGGAGACGGCCCGTCTCCGCCTCGTTCCCCTGTTTGCCGCCCTTCAATGCGCGTCCATCTTGCTCTTTGGCTGGACGATACAATATCCCCACCAGGTACACATCGCCGTGCCGATTGTCTCGACGTTTATAACTGGCTGGTCTGCTGTTTCCATGCAGTCTGTCGTCATGACATATCTTGTCGATGTGTTTCACGACCGCAGCGCCGCCGCGAGCGCCAGCCTGAACCTCGCCAGATGCCTATTCGCCGCGGGGGGGACGAGTTTTATTATGCCAATGATCAACTCTATTGGTGTCGGGTTGGCGTTTACGGTCTGTGTTGCAGTGCAGTGTGTTGCAGTGGCGAGTTTGGCTATTCAATGGAAGTTTGGCGCAAAATGGAGACGGGCAGCCGAAGATAAAAGGTCCAAGTCCTAGGTACCTCGCAACGTGAGGCTAATACACCTCAGACTGAAGGCGATGCTAAAGAAACATGATATAGTATCTAGATAAATACAAATTCATTACTTACCGCGAGATCTACATTTAGATACGATAGAGGGCAGCGAATTTACTTACAGTTAAATCCATCCACGTACGACTCGATTCATCATGGCGCTGTATAATAGCTGCAGAGAACCTATCAAGATAAGCCCGCGATTACAAGGCTGATTAGCAAACACTACGTGATCACAAAGCGGGGTAGGCATCATCTCACGCCTGCATGCCACATAAACGCGTAGCCAGCTATGCCTTATCAGAGGAAGTATTCTGCGTTATTACTTATATCCTTGAAGCGCTATCTTTCTCAAAGCATGTCCAGATTTACTCAGCGGTAAGAACACAACACAGCTTTTGATGTCTCACTAGACCTAAACATACCATGCATTCATGTGAAAGAACTAATAGGAAGAGTCCCAGCAGGTCAATTACTATTTCAGCTCCGTCTGCGTCTAAGAGGGAACCTATAAGTGCATCAGAGATCTTCCCAAGCGTGGACACTCAAGCTCTTAGCATACCTCAAGGCGCACCAAAATTAACATATCAGAGCCTCACCCGCTCCACCAGCTTCCGCCTACTCCAGATCCTATCAAATGGAGGACAAGACATTCTACGTTGCCGGATGTTTGACGCCGACCTGTCTTGATTAACGACAAATACCTCAACGTTAGTCTAAATCTCTGGAACTTTCTTCAGAATTACCGTGAAACAGCCGGTGAGCGCATCATCTGGATTGACCAAATATGCATCAATCAAGACGACAAGGACGAGTGCGTTCAGCAGATAGGGCAGATGTGTGAGATTTACCAGGGTGCTTCCATGGACCTTTTTTGGATTGGAGAGCCCGATGGGGATACAGAAGCAGTCTTTGATCTGCTATCGTCCCTAGATCGTTTGGAAACTTACCTCCTTGAATCTGGGGGTTCTCGCCCTGGGATCAGCGCTCTTCTCAACCCGATCTTTATGAGGAGTGTCGGCCTACCACAGTACGCTGCCCCCATATGGGCGTCTCTTATGAAGTTCATATCGCGATCCGCCTTTAACCGAGCTTGGATCATTCAAGAAGTTGCTGTCTCACGGAACCCAGCTGTATTCTGCGGTTTGTTGATGCTACCATTTGACGTTGTTGGGCGGGCGGCAACATTCCTTGTTGAGAGCTCTTGGATCAAGCTCTTTCACCAAATGTACAAATCCTCTGGTGCAGCGGGCTTTCTTACTGGCATGATGAACTGTCGCGTACGACACCAGGAAGGAGAGTGTCAGAGCTTAGATCTCTTGCTTGCGTCGACTCGGCGTTTCAAAGCTACGAAACCAGTGGACAAGATATTCGCACTGATAAATCTAGCAGAGAGCGGGAGAGAAGAAGCGTTACAACCGAGACTTAGACAAGATTACGAAAAGTCTGTTGTCGAAGTCTTTCGAGATGTCACTGTTCACCTCATCCGCCAAGGGTCCCTTGACATCCTTTCGGGTGTCGAAGATGTGAAGTTTCGGCAGATTAATCAGCTTCCTAGTTGGGTTCCAGACTACAGCATACATCAAGTTGCCTCCATTCTCTGCATGCCACCACGGCCTGGATCCCTGACCTTATATGCCGCGGCAGCAGGACGAGACGTCGATGTTCAGTATTCGCCGTCGGATCCAGATACCCTGATGTTGTCAGCATACAAAATTGACGAGATATCCAAACTGTGTCCCATAGCAGAGCACTCGATCTACGACATCTTGGAGAAGTGGGCGGCTATGATTGATTTCAGTGCGGCGTACCCGATCGTGAATGGAAACTCCGGTTCTATGATTGACGCCTTTTGGCGCACGCTAATCGGGAACATCGGCCTCCGAACAAGCCATTATCCAGTCAGTGAAGATTGGGTATACAAGTTTGCCGCGTTTTCTTTGCAGGCTCGGGAGGAACTCCAGCAGCATTTCTCGAGTTCACCACACACTCAGAGCGCGGGCGTGGAGAGCCCGAGTCTAACACCTGGCATCGACTCCATCATTCGCTCATTAAAGGATCGCCATCACGGGAAGGAGGGTTTGGATGAAGATGGTGGACTCTACGAAAGTACTATGCACCATGTTTCTTGGCATAGAAGATTATTTCTTACAACAAGAGGGTACTTGGGTCTCGCACATCCGTCTTCACAACTAGGTGACGAAGTGGTTCTTCTTTCTGGCGGGCGTGTACCTTTCGTGGTCCGGAGAGTGAGTGCAGATAGGCCAGAGTGTTACTCTATCGTAGGGGAGGCTTATGTGCATGGAGTCATGGATGGCGAACTCTTAAGTGCGGCTGATGGGAAATGGAAAGACTTACGATTGACGTAACAAGGGCCTGTTTTTTAGTAGTTAAACTTCATCTTCTGTTTCTATTGAGTGCACTAACAAGTCCCATCGCGAAAGACCAGCACTTGAGGCTTGTGGTGTTTACCACTATAAGTCCTGCGGAGGCCCATGTCATACTTCCCTCCGTATTCATCTTCTTCTTATCTCGAGACAAGCTTTAGTATCCAGCCGAGTCTCCGTCTCGACACGAAGCAACTCAGGCCCTGGCTTTCCATCCTCAAGTTTGAAATCATACTTTGCCAACAGCTCTATGAGTATCATCTTGATCTCAGATACTGCAAAGAACCTTCCAGGGCATGCATGTTTTCCATGGTTGAAGATCAGATAGTCAGGGCCTGTAGTAGCTGCCTGGTGGTGTGTCTCTTGTCCTTTTACAGATCGAAGATTCGAGTATCGAAACCCGTCGAATATCTGAGGTGACGGGTTTACCAGCTCAGAGCTAAAGTTGGGTGAGAATGTTGGCGTCTCTTCGGACATGCTGTCATACAGTGAGTATAAAACAATGCCATGGGGAATGTGAGGTCGTACTGGATTGCATGAGCGGGAAATGCGATAGAACTCCCTTTCTGTAACTTAATGCCATTTGATAGTGTCATTGACTTCATGACGCGTCTGCTTGCAGTGACTCGAGCATGTAGTTAGTACCTTGTGGGTTCACTCGGATGCGGGTTTTAGACTTACCAAAGCCTGACGGACACCAGCGCAGGACTTCTTTAATGAAACTATCCAGTTTCTGAAGCCGAGACAGAGCATCCTTGGTTATGCCTGTGTCTCTCATGGCCTCAGGTCCCAAGACGTCGTGCATCTCGGCCCTCAACGGCTCGACGTATTCCGGCCGCTTAGCAAGCTCCCATACAACCTTGGTGAGAGCCATCGCTGTTTGGGTGGCTGAGTTAGAGAAAGAGAAAGAATTTGGTGTTGCATCAAACATACTCGTAGTGTGAATAGCAGCGAATGAGACCAGCATTTGATCGAGCCCGACCTGCTCTGGGGTTCTAAGCTCCTCAGGTAAATGCCGAAGAAGCCATATAATAAAAGTACCTCGTCCTCCAGTCGGAAGTGCATCTGTTTGAAGTTGTTTTCCATCTTGAAAAGCTTGTGAGATCATAGGAGCCATTATCTCCGCTGCGAAGCGTAGATGCCTTCGCACAGAACGAACACTCGGGAGAAGCGGGCCAATAAACGGTCTGAGTATAGGACTCCAGGTATGCATCTGATCCCGAATTGAGATACAATCGATAGTATAACCTATCGAAGCTTGTAGCCAGTCTTGGTTGCGACACAAGGGCAGACCAACAAATGCTCTGCCACTCAGAAGCGCAACCGTCTTTAGCATCATCTCGTACAAAGGTACAGATGTCCAATTGCTTGTTCTGGGCCACTGCTCGGAGGCATATGCCAACTCATCCTGGAAGGCCAGTATAACATTGGGCATATTGCGGGTGAGGTCCTGACGAATAGTGGCGGGAATCTCAGGCCTGATGGTAGTGATGTGAGTATACTTGCCCTGGAACTTGTCTTCATGGTCTGCGATGATGGAAAGGCAATCATTTGGCATGTTGTGGCATTCATGGAAGACAGACATTGGTAGGATCAGCAGTGGTGGGCGTGATCCAGCCAAAATAAAAGGTGAGTCGCGGTGCTGCATAATTTAGAGACGAGTGAAGCCGAGGATGAGACCATTTACCTTTTGCATCCCCTGGATGAGGTTCTCGTCCAAAGATTGAGCGTTAGGATCGCCTACCACAGGATATGTCAAAGCTCGTCCATCGAATAGCTGCTTGAAGATCCACCACGCGAGTGCTAGCAGCCCTGTAGCGCCCCAAAGTACGGCGGACGCTACAACGATACGCAAAGCGCGTGAGCCAGCGAGCTCCAGAGGCTCAACTAACGTGTTGAAATTATTCATCATGGTGCAAATAAACCTCAGGATAGCACAAGTCAAGCTTCAATAACCAAATAGTCAGTAAGGAGCAGTTTTCGTCTATCGAAGAAATGATATCAATCACCAACGTGTTACCAGACCCTGGCTCTCACTTATCGCTCCACGTCACCGTTTAGAGCCACAAGGGACCAGAAGTTCCATGCGTCAGAATTGACATTCAATCGTTGTGACGGCACGGAGCTAGGGTGTAGCGCCGAAACAGAACGCAGAAGTTGGGGGTGTATGTAGTGGCTGCGAGACCATATCATATCAGAGTATGCAGGGTGATAAGATTCTGTGGCTTGTCATCAGGTCTTCTGAGTCATATCATACCGTATGCACGGCTAGTGGATATCAATATGTGCCGCACGGCTGCAGAATGCGAGGTAACCTTAGTCGGATAACGGGATATTGAGTTTGGTTGTTTTTCCGACTCCCTGAGGAGAATATGAGGAACAAAGCCGCTTTGGAAGACGGTACGCCAGGAATCCATCACACCGAGCTTATCAGTCGTCCCTAAAATTATTGAGTTGCATACTGAATCCTGTTTGTTAAAGTTCCGTGTCAAGATCCTAATTCTCACTATAGGCTAGAAAGACTCTGATGTATTTCTAATCTGGTTATTAATGAGGAGGACTACACGACCTGAAGCAAAATCAAGTGAAATACATAGAAAAACTATCTGGTTGATTCTCTTCCTCACTTCATGCTGCTCGAAAGGTCCTTGATGACGTAAAGCTGATCATACAGGTCCGTGACATCACAGAACAGCTTCACAATCTTGAGCTTCCTCATCTCCTTGGAACCAGCACAATCTTCTGCATCATCCTGAGACTGCTTCTCAAGTGCTTCCATAGCACGATCAAGACAGGCTTGCTCATACGTAGCTATCTGTGCAAGTCTCTTTTTCCTGTCATCCAGACTCTGTGAGACTCCGTTGTACGATGAGAACTCGGGAAAGTGGATCGAGTTCACGTTACGCTCAGCGTTATCGCGAGCTACAGACCCAAAGTCGTTGTACATGCGACACATATTTGTAGCATGGCTCATGGCAGAGGAAATGAGATACTTCTGCGTAACTGAGGGAAAAGCGCCTCTGCCTCGATACAAATTGGCTGACAGGAGACAGTTGGAGAAGGCGAATGAGTATGCGCAAGCGACGTGGCTACCTCCTGTGCTGTTCACCCATTGGAAGTACGATTTCTCTGGTGAAGAGAAAACGTTGCTAGAGTCCTGCTTGAAGAAGCGGCTGTTGTCCTCTAGCTGAGTTGCATGGGCGTGCATGAAGGTTCTGAACTCTTGGTGGAGAGTGGCTTGGTCGCAAGAGCTCGACCTCAGAACATCTTTGTGGTTGAGGACGCTATTGGCGAAGCGGGTGAGAGTGTCCTCAACTTGACGAATGCTGGGTGACTCTTGCCGATAACCATTTCCATTGCTCACAGTACCATTAGTTTTAGGTGAGTTCGCCCTGGTGCTGTCTATAATCTTGTCGATGGTCTGGTGAAGCAGAGTGATATCACCGAATACCGGCCCAGCAACAGCTTCCATATACTCATCGGTCTGATAGCCCAGAAGGGACAGGTACATCATGTCGTAGAGCCACCTATTGGATGCGAAGGTGCGGGATCTGTTGTTGCACCCGATCCAAGTAAAAGGAATGATGCTCAGGTACTTGTCCTCCTCGATCCTGACACTGTCTCGAGGATAAATCTCAACACGTCGAGCTTGTAGAAGGGGCACGAAGAACGAAGACTCAATGACCGACGCTCCGAGCTCCCACTTATCCAGCGGCGAGAACAATGCAGTCTTACGCACAAGCCGCATGTATTGCTCCAAGTCAGCTGATGGAACTGCCGAGGTGAGGCCATAGCCAATAGTAGCGGCGGGGACCTCTAGGCTTGCTGACTGTAGGGCTGCTAGCTTGTACGCTTCAGCAACAAACCCAACCTCGTACGCCGTCTTTGACGTCCAAGTGAGGTCCTGAGAATGAAGCCTGCAGGTCTTGAGCCACGAAACGCCACGGTCAATGCAACTTTGTAGTTTGTCCACCATGTGAGTAAAGAAGCAGACATGGTGTGCCTGTGAAAGAGCGAGAATTGCGTAGCATGTTTGCTCGCTGTATCCTCTCCAAGAACCGTCTTCATCTTGGGTGAGGACGATACGCAGGACAGCCTGGAAGACAGACAGGCCGATTTTGCACTTGAGTTTCTCATCAAAGAGACCAGAAAGCTCGCTTTCATCAATCAGATGAAGTACTTCCGTGAAAGCCTCCACCAGAAGCATAGTGGGGTATAGATGGCTCAGGTTCTAGAAGTTTTAGTCAGTGCTTCTAATAGGCGCGAGAGAGAACTTACCCATTTGTCCTTGACATGATAGTCGCTATCCCACCACCATTGACAGATGAACAAGGTGGCTTTCAAAATTTGGGGATGATATCGGGATAGATTGGGCTGCTTCAAGAGACTCAGCAGCACGTGGAGGTTGGATGTCAGGCTGGGATCACGTTCTGACCCAAAGGTGGTGAAGTGATCTTTTCCCTCAAAGACCTTGATCATGATATCTGGGCTGGCAGGTTGATTGACAAGGCTCAACGCCAAAAGAGCTTTTGCCGTGTCATCAACATCAGCTGTATGGGGGGCTATATCAGAGTGAATATCTGTTATACGCGAGTAAGATTGGAGACTTTCTTACCAAAGCCAATTACCCCATTCTCGTCCCTCAACGCGTCGGCAAGTATGCCTGATAAGCCGCGTAAACCATCACCATCAAGTTGCTTCACGGTGAAGCCACCCTTGAGAAGTGTCGCTAGGATCTACACCCAAGGTTAGCAGCCAAAAGGTGAACTGAGCCACATCACTCACCCAGCTACACTCAAAATGAGTTGTTGGAAAGGTCCCCGAGATACCACCGTCTCCATGACCAGCGCCATTCCTCATAACATGTCTCAGATAATCTTCAGCCTCGTCGTCCCACGTAGTTGCGCCAATCAGGTAGGCTGCTGTGGAAGAAGGCGAAGCCATCATAGAGCCACTGTAAAGATGGTGGGAAAGACGATCGAATTCAATCTTTCCAAGAAAGGCTTCAAGAGAGTGAAGCACTGAAGACGGCTTGCCGTACACTTTCTCCAAGTCAAAGTGCCCGAGCTTCTCTTGATGCATCCTGTGCAAGACATCTCTGCAAGGGAACTCAAACCGTGACTCGCCGAGTTCTTTCTCAAGCATGGAAAGTAAAGCTGGTACGATCAGCTCGACACCGATGTGATTGGTCTCCTCAACATCATCCCAGACAGCCAGCTGTCGCTTCAGAGAAGCAACTCCGTGCTCGATCCGGAGACCAATCTCGTCTGGCGAAACGTCCAGTATCTGCAGAGGTTCTCGTGCATGAGATAGGAGCGCGAGCACAGCCGAAGCAGTGTCTAGAATGCCTGCAGTCTGTGTCGTTGGAAGGTTGCCCCAACCGCCATCAGCGGCCTGAGTTTTCAGGAGATAGTGGAAGCACTCGGGAAACAGCCAATGTTTAGCATTGCCCGTTTTCTTGGGTATCATGGCCACCCAGGCAGTGTCATATACCTGGCAGCTCGTGGAACACAGACCATAATAGCTATGGTGGCTGTTGAATGCGCGGTCCAGTAGCGACTTTGCGGCCAAGACCAAATCATCTTCTGTTTTGAGGTCCTTGGGGGTACCGTTCTCAATTTTTCCACTTATTGAGGTTAGATTATTTATTAACTAGAGGTGACTTCGATACATACGGCATCTTGTCTGGCGATATTAGATTTACTATAGTGATGGCGCTCGAGTGTAGGGTCAACAGAGGTAGAAGCGATGATTATGTCTGTTTTTCGAGATATCATTGATGTCTCTCAGACGACTTTCTTTTAATCTGGGGCACGAGAGTCAGCGAAAAGACACGGGCATGCCTCTCCTCCCCATAGGATTGCGGTGGGACCCGCCAAGTTCCATCTGCCCCTCCATTGGGATCGTAAAGTAGGTTTGCAACTTGGAACTTGATTGCGGCCGTCTGAGCACGTCAAGCACGGTACATTGCAGCCACAAGATGCAAGTCAACGACCATACCCCAGGGGTGACGACAGCTCTGAGAATTATAGCTCTCAACCACCCCCCTCTTGACTGGGAGGGTACCTCTGCATGTGCAGAGCTCATGGGTATCTTCGAGGAATGGCGAGAAAAGAGACAATACGACAAGTCGGTTATCATCAAGGTAATGCTTATCTGCACTCTTGTAGGTCTGCGTGACCAGAGTTAGTGATTGGCAACCTCGGGGCTGACGACAACTTTGACATGGCAGCTGATATCTCAAACATATGCATGTGAATCTTGAGTGGAAACCCCAGCCTACAGTTGTAAGACTTGGGAACACGGAATCGGATAGCCATGGAGAGGAAATGAACCTGCACAATCTTGTGCATTAGTATATCTGTGCATTGACTTGGCTTGAATATACTCGACATATACGCATGGAACATCTCCCTCTTATGTTCTTCTTCACTGAGTCTCCCCCATCCTATGATTCAAACGTGCACATCTCAAACATCATCATGGCTGAACAACAGATCTCTAGCCTACTTTCAATGTTTGATGCTTTCCACGCAAACCAAAGGTTAGAGATCACGGTCCAAGTAACAGACTCCTTCCATTACAAAGACACTCCTCCAGACTCTTCCTCTTCAGAGGGCGGCTCTTTTTCTCGCTATGAGGAGCGGCGTGTGTCCCTTCCTGTCTCTCACAATGCAGCCTCCCCAGAGATAGTCTCCCAGCTATGCTTTTCAACAGCTATGAACTCGGAGCTCAACAGCAGGTGGAAGACACAGCGCCTCAGGGCAAGTTCAGATCGCCTCTATCCATCCGTGGTTTTATCATTGGCTGATGTGTACAGGTCGCTGATTCCCCCTACGATTACATCCTGACCCTTCCCTCCAAAGGTATTCGTGGGGCTTTCATTGACTCGTTGAATCTCTGGCTTGATGTCCCGGAAGACAAGATATCGGTGATCAAAGAGGTGATTGACATGCTTCACAACTCCTCTCTCATGTTTGTACCCCGATTTTCCTTTGTTTGCGATCCTGCTGATGTTTTAGAATCGACGACTTTCAAGATAACTCCCCACTTCGGCGGGGCAAGCCTTCTGCACATACTGTCTTCGGTCCAGCCCAAGCAATCAATACAGCAACGTACATCATCATCAAGGCAATCGAGAAGATACAGGAAATCGTCAGCCACGAGGCTTTGGCTGAGGTAATTGGTACTATAACCACGATCTTCCAGGGTCAGGCCATGGATCTGTCGTGGACGGCTAACAATACTGTTCCGTCTATCCAAGAGTATCTACTGATGGTCAATGACAGTGAGATATCCTATTTAATGCGGTTGATTATATACTAATTCAAATTGCTGTAGAGACTGGTGCTCTGTTCAGGTTATCACTTGAGCTACTGGTGCTGAACTCTGAATTGTCTGTCAGTAACAGCACGCTTGAGTCTCTCAGCAGCGTTGTTTCACTGCTCGGGCAGTATTTCCAGATCAGAGACGATTATATGAATCTAATTGACAACAAAGTACGTTCCCCACAGCCCAATCCCCATCTTGCCGTGCGCTATGGTAATGGGAGAGGAGGTCTACTTCTCGGCACTTTCAGCTGTTCTCCACCATGTTCCAGACCCTCTGCTAAACATCCACAGTACACAGATCAGAAAGGGTTCTGCGAGGACCTGGACGAGGGGAAATACTCGTTGACTCTGATGCATGCTCTGCAGAGCGATTCGAGTGGTCTTCTCACCAACATGTTATCGATGAGACGAGTCCAGGGAAAGCTTACGCCACAGCAAAAGCTGTTGGTTTTGGAAGTGATGAAAACGAACGGTAGCTTAGACTGGACGAGGACACTCCTTGGCATGCTGCACACAAGAGTTCTAGCCGAGATTGATAGCGTGGAAGTTAGCATGAATAGGGATAACCCTGCACTGAGGGCCTTGGTGGAGCGCCTAAAGATAGACACTTAAATAGTGCATATATACGGAGGTAGTCTGAATGATGTCATTTTTTCTCATTGTGACGAAGCAGAATCTAGAACATGTGGACGATGTGCAGCTTCTGAACCGGTTCATACGGTCAAGTTTTGCAAATCCTTTTAGTACACGCAAGCAAACTCACGATGGCAACATTAGCCGAGATGCCGTGCACGGACTGATTATCAATTATCTGCGCTGTCTAAATAAAGTAACTCTGGACAACAGGGTGAACACGTCATGTGCCTCGGCCTCTGTCCATCCGCTAGGTTTGTTTTGGAGACGTAAACCGAGGTGGTGAGGGGATCCGGCGATGGACATGTTTTGCGTGATATTCAGTCTCTATTAGAGCGCCTCAACGCAAGCAGAAACGGCATATTGCATGTTGGCTCATCAATTGCCGGACTTAGCGCCCGCTTCCTCATCAGATCAGGGTCTAAGCTCTAGAACCAAACATTACAAGGTTGGCAGCCTGCTGCAACTCTACCATGCCACATCAACCTGCAGTTGACAGTTGTATTCGCAAAGGTAGCGGGTGTGATGGAGCTGCAGTGCAAGACTTTCCGTGTCATAAAGTTGCAAATCTGAATGTAACCTGGAGCGTGCGCGGGTGTGCCACTCCCTGTCTAGCGCGTGGTAGAGATAGCGCTTCACACCCAGTTTCAGAACGGCACTTTTCGGTGCGAGTAACTCATCCCGCGGGAACGTGGGTAATGTTTCGTAGCCGGAATTGTTACAAGAACGGGATTGTGGATCCGGGAGACCAATTATATGCAGAAATAAAACCATGCAACTGTAAAAGAGACGACTGTAGGGGAATTGATTGGTGGTGTTGTAAGATGTACCCTTCTTCTATACAGAAAATTGATACAATGGGCATTGTAAAGCGTAAGTGCATTGTTTATGTGACTTTGCGGTGGGAACGGAAACTCTCAGCAGTGTATTACTAAATTTCACAAGGAGTTAAATTGGTCATGCATTTTGGTATGATTTCTAAGTTGTGAACTACATGTTTTATTTGCAGCAGAGACTTGCAGGTGAGAGCTTATATCACCACAGAGAACTCAGCAGTAAGGCTTCAACTTAGTAGCTAAGGTATATGCAACAAGTTACATTAGTTTCTCGACTCAGATTGCTTCCAAATCCAGCTCAACAGACTCACGGCGTTTGATCAGGATATCCGTGACTGGGCTAGACTTTGCGATCATCCCCCTTGTATCAGGTCTGGTCTCAGTTCCGGGGCACAGCTTCCAATCATACTTCACCAAGATGTGGCATAGTGCCACTTTGATCTCGTTTGCAGCAAAGAAGCGACCTGGGCACGAGTGCTGGCCGTGGCCGAAGCCCATATGGTTTGAGCCTGTTGATACGAGTTGGGCACCGTGGTCTTTGCCAGCTTCTGAGCGCATGTCGTAGAAGCGATAGGGATTGTAGACCTCTGGGTTTTCGTAAACCTTGGGATCGTCGAGACGTCTGTTGTCCACGTTGAGGCGGGTCCCCTTTTTGAGGGCTGGTTAATGGAAGGGTTAGTCGCAAATGTCTGTTAAGGCTGCGGGGTTGACTGACTTAGGCCGCTGGAGAGGGTGACATCTTCGGTTACATATCGGCGCATAGTAACTGTGTTGTAAGTGTCAGTAGTACTCCACACAATGAGTGAGGTGGAAAGGTTCGTACCTATGCTGCCAGGCTTCATGCGCTGAGATTCTTTTATGGCACTGTCCAGGAGCTTCATCTTGAAGAGTGTTGTTTTCTTCCATCCCTCTTCACGAAGGAGTTGAACAACTTCCTGCCTCAGAGGCTCAATATACTCAGGATGTCGACCTAGGTCAATCATTGTTTGCTGGAGGAGGTCATACGTGGTGTGGATCGCAAGAAGGGAGAGCGTAAGCTGGAAGATTACCGGGTCAAACGATGACCCCGTGCCTGCAGCTTCTGCCTCCTGTTCCGACCAGTCAATGGCATCGTGAAACACAGGCAGAGGCTGACCAGCTTCGGTCGCGGCTCTTCGAAGCTCACGGCGGCGCTCGACGAGGGGCGTGATGATGCCAACTGCATGCTTACGTTCTTGTCGGAGCTTTCTGCATTCGGGAAGAAACCAGTGGGCGAGGGGACGGATCGATCGAGGAAACATTCGTAGGTTGGTCGAGGCAGTGTAGAAATTGGTCGTGTATGTCTTTGTGATTTTTAACCACGCTTCGTTGCGGCATAGCTGGTCGCCGAGATAGATTCTTGATGAGATGCGAGCGATGATGTCTAGGATTGCTGGTTTGAGGCGTATCAGTCGCCATTCTGTGTTTTGCGCGGGTTAACAATTATGCTCAGTCGAAGTCCGCCGGGAAAGGAGCTTACCTGTTGACTCTCCAAAATTAAGCGACACTGCAAGGGTAGACTCTCTAGACAACGGTTCTATGACAGCAGCTCCCCGTTTTTAGCTGGTGACCTTCACTTGCTAGCGATGACACGACCTACAGAGATGCTTGGTCAATTGCTTTCGAGCAACTTTCTGTATGAGCTGATCCTCACGACCTACAAGGGCGACAGTCTCGAATCCAGGTATGCCAGCATGATTATCCTGAGGTGCAAGATGATCTGTTCAGCGCACAGAAAATCGAAGGTGGTATTAGTGGCACTGACCTGCATCGCTGCCTTTGAGAAGCTCAGCCTCGGATCATTTCGAATCTCATCTGCAAACTCCGGAGGGAGTATGAGAACCTCACCCCAGTCTGTGATCAGCCTGAAGGGTTCATCTGGAAACAGTTCCCTCGCCTTGGCAAGAATCTCTCTGCTAAGCTTCACAAAACTTCTCTGGGAAAAGGTCAGTTTCTGTTTAGTTGTCTCGTCAACAGATTGCCAGACCCTGGTTTCACCGGTGCCAAATAGTGATTGGGGCGGGTTCGCCAGTGGCACTACCGAGGCTTTGCCCAGTTTTGGCCAGAAAATACTGATTAACCATGGAACTAGCGTGGCAATGAATATGGCGGCGTAGAGGGGCAAGAACTGGTTACCAGCATAGCTGTTGATCATATTGAGGAGGCTCATCTCGATTGTATAATGTTGACCGGTTGAAGAAGGTGTTCAAGACAATGAGCTCGGCCTGGTAACCTGTAGGAGGTTCTAATCTCAGAAGAAGACTTGGAGAAATTGGTGGGTATCAAAAGAACCCTCACAAGGGAAGTCTGGGGAGGGAAATCAACCACCAAGCTCCTGGAGCTACGTATAGCATATCAGCAATATCGCTTCCGATACGCCATCACCTTCTCTATGTGCTTGGGGGTGCAGGACACGGGAAGCCATGCAATTAACTTCATTGATTGCTCCTCCACAGATACAAACAGATCATAAACAGAACTGAATGTACCACGCATCTGGAGGTGGTGGCAGAGACAAGTGCCGAAAGCTCGGCTGTTACCAAATTCGATCAAGAAACCATCAAAGGACTTCTGCAGTCAAGTTACAACACGAAGGGCAAGGTCACCAATTCACCATTCAAGCTGTGACCTACTGGTGCGTGGTGCGCCAAACAAGGTCAACCAATCATGGCTGATAGGGCTTGCTAGGAATGAAGATACAGAGAAAGGTTGACTGGGGTGGAGACATCGCTTAGACTTGCAAGGTTATTTCCGGTGTAGCGCCGGTCACATGGTACATCACCAAGAATTTCGAGGTTTCAACACGTCAGTTGCATAGTTCTAGTTGCTGCAGAATGGAGGAGGGATTTACAACTCCGGAAAAGAAGCTGGACCAGGGATCAGAACGAGGAAACAAAGGCGTCCATGGACGAATCATTGACGGTGAGCTAGGATCGTGCTAATATCTTGACATATATAACGGTTGGGATTGGCAGATATAACTTATCAAAAAGGCAATGATGGCCGATGTGCATGGTGGGAGTGAAGTGCGGGGTGAAGACTTATCACTGACCTATCTCCTTATTGGAAACGCAAGACAGACTTCATTACCAATCACTTAGCTAATAGAGGTAAATATACTAGGTAGCTGTTGCATCACTGGTAACCCATGCTCTCAGATCTGCATAACACCCTCCATCTGGAGATATAAGGTTTCGGGTAAATGCAGTGTAGGTAGCATTGGATGCGACATATCCCGCACAATTCTCGTTCTCGACCATGTGATTATAACGTATTGGAATACTGAGTACAATATAACCCCTGAATGATTGTCAGTGGACCAGCTAGTTAGGGTGGTGAGGGTCATTTGCAACCATTCGGAAGACCTACCATATTAGACTTTAGAAGATCTGATTGGCTGGCTTTTTTATCGATAAGATCGAGCCAGTAGCCAATCAGATGCAGGGATAGCAGGGATTATGGTTCCACTGACAATCATTCAGGGGTTGTATTGTATGTATTGAAGAGTATTAAGATAGGTTTGGCTAATATAATTGGCTGTCCTGATGGGCTATCGCGGTTACTCTGTTAATTTGTACTCGGCACTTAGAGTTCTGACTACGTGTCAGTCGTACGCGGCCATAGGGGTCTGTGTCCTGACACGCAGAGGCCAATGGTTTGTTCCGTTTGGCCGGGAATCGATAAACGAACTTTTGAAGCGCTATGCTAACGGCCCGTCCCAGGGTCACATAGACGCGTCACAGAATGATCAACGTGGTCCGTCACTTACGGGGATCTAGAAGTGGTAAGGTAGCGTAATTAGCCAAAGTTTCGGCTGCATGTTACACGCTAGGCATGTTTTATGGGGAGGGATCAGCCGTCAAAGCCATTGAGTCTCCAAAGCATTCGTTCCAAAGCTAACCGCAATACGAACCACACTCCTCCCAGATCCACAAATCAAATCGTAATCTCCTCTTTTCTCCGACGAACAGACAGCTTTGCAGTTGGGCTAGCATTCATGTTGAGGCCATACTTTCTCGGCTCCATGCTCGAGCCCTCGACAGCCTTGAAGTCATACTTGAGCAAAATGTGAGACAGTGCAATCTTGATCTCTTCCGACGCAAAGAACCTCCCAGGGCAGGCATGGAACCCGTATCCGAAACCCATGTGATCCGGAGTCGCGCTCACGAGCTGTGCCTTGCTCTCCTTGCCCGGGTCGCGGCGCATGTTGTAGAAGCGATACCCGTCGAACTTCAGCGGATCCTGGTAGTGTTCCGCGTCCCAGTGCTGGTGGGCCGATACGAGCGTGAGTCTATTCTTGGGGAGGATGACGCCATCGGATAATTTGACGTCGTGGGTTGTGAAGCGGCGCATGCTAGCTGTTACCGTCTGTCAGTGCGTGCTACTGCTACAGGTTAAGACCGGGACACGTACCAATGGCTATGGGCTTGAGCCGCTGACTCTCCTTCAAGACACTGTCCATGAGCTTGAGATTGTAGAGCGAGTTCTTTGACCATCCCTGCTTCCCCAGGACGGAAATGACCTCCTCCCGCAAGGGCTCAACAAGCTCCGGGTGCTGCGCAATGTCAAACATGACCTGCGTAAAGAAATCAGTAGTACTGTGCAAAGCAGCCACAGAGAGCGAGAGCTGAGCACACGCGGGGTCATACCCAACACCCTTCTCCCGCGCAAGGTCATCCAGCCACTCGATAGCATCATTGTAAGTTACTTTCTCTCCAGTAGCCTCAGCCTCGGCTTTCTCTACGCGTCTCCGCTCGAGAAGCGGGTTGATCAGATCCCTTGCTTCTTGGACCAGCGCTCGGGATTCTGTGCAGCGCGGCAAGAACCACTGGACTACGGGACGAAGCCACGCTGGCCAGAGACGCAGTTCCTCTACTGCCTGGAAGGCGATGACTGCGTAGGTGGATGTGATGCGAAGCCACTGTGGATTTCGACACATCTCCTTGCCGAGGAATACTCGAGAGGTGATGCGGGCCATGAGCTTGATGTTTGCGTCTTTGGCGGTGATGTCGTGCCATTCTGTGAGACAGATTCAGTTCTTGACTCAGTTATAACGCATGGATCATACCTGGATCATCGGTGTATACATCTTCCAACACCAAACCGCACTCTTCAGAAACTGCTCCCGTCACCAGAGTTAACTGATGAGTCAATTGATGTCGCGCAACCAGCTTCATGATGTGGCTCTCGTTAGTACCCTCTCTGAAGCCCTCAAAGCCCGGGAGGTGAGCATAAAACCACTGTTTGGCCATGTCAGTTATAGCACACGTTGCTGTATTTCGCATTGCCCACCTTGAATGCTGCCTTGGTGAAGCTAAGCTGGTCATGGTTGCGAACCTCGTAGGCATACTTTGGCGGCAGGATGTGCAGCTCGCCAACATCACCCATGATGCGAAATGGCTTGTCCGGGCTCATCTGGAGACCCTTCTCGATGAGCTGGCGCGCCCCAAACATAAAATCCTTCTTTGCGCGGACGTCGGAGAGTTCACCAAGCTTTCTGCCATTCACCATGATTAACGGCTGAGGTGTAAGCCATTGAATACACAGAAGAATGGCCGACGTCGCTAAGATGAGACATGACGATATGAGAGTGTTCTCACTTATGAAATCAATGATAGCATGAGAATAGCTCTTGTAGAACTCGTAGGAATAAGAAGAAGAATGGTTCGTCATTTTGTGACAATGATCCAATGCAAAGTATGTCAAGGCTAGAAATTAACGTGTGCTCAACAGTACAAAGTTATCTTTGATATCTGGGGGAATACTCTATAGAGCGCACAAGTTGCATATCAATGGCACCAGAAGGTGACTCGGGCCCTTTCGTTTTGGGACTATATCCAACATGAGCACGCGTGCCGCATGCCGGAACAACATTCCCAAGATAGACGGGATACTCCGTTTATCTCAGTCACCAACCCCAATACCTAGGACCTTGTCAAATGCCGTGTCTTAGCGTTATCGGGGGCCAGCGCTATAGCGTCGGACTCACACAGCCAACCAATGCAGCCACCGTGACACTCGTGCATATACCTTCCTGCGAAATACCAACACGACGATCACGAGTGACGGATGGTTGATGTCTCAGTCTAGTGAACCCGTGAGGTGAGGGTATACGAACACGTAGCAATGCTCTTTGGGGGCGTATGCGGACCTTGATCACAACTCACCTCTTGAAAAGGGGGTGGGGTATTCTTGGCAACCTTTGGGGGCCTGTGGAGAAAGACGATATGCGTGAGATGTGGGAGAGGAACTGATAGCGGAAGTGCACGGAGTTTTTAGCAGATATTGATACTGACGCACATTGGTGAAATGGTTGTTGATAATTGCCGTTTATGGCAGCTTTCACAGGGATCTTTTCCATCCATTAGATTAATGATTAAAGTAGATTACCCTAGACAAGGATATCCGTGATGGAGAGGAGATGATAAACAAGACTGGTCGAGAGTCAGTGAGTCCAACTCATAGCAATTCATGGCTCACAACCTCTCTCATTCACTTCAGTCAACTACCTCAACTAGTCTCTATCACATCTCCTATATCCTCAACAGAGGCATATGAATAAATTCAACAGCATGAACAATACCAGCCATGAAACGCTGCTCCAACAGCTGGTCTCGGGTATTGATGAAATACCGCTAATGGACGTCCACTGGTTGATCTATGTGGCCTTTGGCTCTTGGTTATGCTCTTATTTCATCCATGTCCTATCATCCACGTCCACTTCTACAGTCAAAGTCCCCTTCGTAGGCTATCGAAGCATCTTTGAGCCTACATGGTTTCTCCGTTTGCGTTTCGTCTGGGAAGGGGGATCCATCATCAGCCAAGGCTACAACAAGGTGAGCAGTCTGCCACCGCAACCATTCCCTCCAATATCTCACCCGCCTTATAGTTCAAAGACTCCATCTTTAAGGTGCGAAAGCTTGGTACTGATATCGTCATCATTCCGCCAGGTTACATCGATCAAGTCCGAAAGCTGTCGCAGGACAAGACTCGCTCGGTAGAGCCTTTCATCAATGACTTTGCTGGGCAGTACACACGCGGCATGGAGTTTCTGCAAAGCGACCTGCAGAACCGTGTGATTCAGCAGCGGTTGACGCCAAAGCTCGTGTCGTTGACAAAGGTGATGAAGGAGGAACTTGACTATGCATTAACCAAAGAGATGCCTGATATGAAAGGTGAGAGTCTCTCTGAGCTCCATGAACTGGATCGTAAGTTCTCATGCTTCTTAGATGACGAATGGGTTGAGGTCGACATTGCTTCCATCATGGTCAGGCTCATATCACGCATCTCGGCCAGAGTGTTTCTCGGTCCAGAGCACTGTCGCAACCAAGAATGGCTGACGACCACAGCGGAGTATAGCGAGAGCCTGTTTATAACTGGCTTTATCCTCCGCGTTGTTCCCCATATCTTGAGGCCATTTATAGCTCCTTTACTACCCTCATACAGAACACTGCTTCGCAACGTTGCTTCTGGTCGTAGAGTTATAGGCGACATCATTCGCTCCCAGCACGATGATGGGAACCAAGATATCTTGTCATGGATGATGGAAGCTGCGACGGGGGAGGAGAAACAGGTTGACAACATTGCTCAGCGAATGCTTATCCTGAGTCTTGCGTCTATTCACACTACGGCTATGACGATGACGCATGCTATATACGATCTGTGTGCCCATCCTGAGTACATCGAGCCTCTCATAGATGAGGTGAAAGGCGTCGTTGGTGCTAGTGGGTGGGACAAGACTGTGTTGAATCGACTTCATAGACTCGACAGCTTTCTCAAAGAGTCGCAACGTTTCAACCCCGTGTTTCTATGTAAGTCTTGCTTCACCTGCTGCTCTTCCAATTCCTGACTCAGTCCTCCAGTAACATTCAATCGCATCTATCACCAACCTATGACACTCTCAGACGGCACAAAGCTTCCGTCGGGGACTCGCATAGCGGTTCCTTCCCACGCGATGCTTCAAGACTCAGCACATGTCCCAGGGCCGGCGCCTCCAACCGAGTTTGATGGATTCAGATACTCAAAGATCCGCTCAGACTCAAACTATGCACAGAAATACCTCTTCTCCATGACTGATTCTAGTAACATGGCCTTTGGGTATGGGAAATATGCTTGTCCGGGGCGGTTCTATGCATCCAATGAGATGAAACTGACTTTGGCGATCCTTCTGATGCGGTTTGAGTTCAAGTTGCCAGATGGGAAAGGGAGACCGCGGAATATCACTATTGATAGTGACATGATACCTGATCCGAGAGCGAGGCTGTGCGTCAGAAAGCGGTCACTGAGGGAAGAATGAAGAATGATGGGCAGTACGGCTATGGAATTATGGAATGGATTGCTACCTTTGAGGTTAAGCTTTAGGCTACCAACACATTGATAAGGATACGATATATTTTTTCATAATATAGGCCTTTACCTAAAAAGCTTCTGTAATGACTTATATGTCTATCTTACTGCAAGCCCCAGGGCTTGGCAAATGGAAGAGACAAAGAGGTAAATGACAACCTCAAGTTTGCATTTGATGGGCAGTATATTATATGAGGCTGAGATAGTTTGCCATCTCAATCGGATAGTAGTCATACATAATTGAGTCTTGTTAGAACTCTGTCCCTTGAGTCTGGGGTAGATGTTAAGGGCCGTCTCTACTAACTCACAGCCCATCCCTATATCTCCTATTTTTCTCCACGATGTCAAAGTTGAGTCAAAGTCCATCGCACGTCATCATTACTGAAGTAGTCTTGGATACTCTCTTGTTTGAGTATCGATAACAAACAATAGAGTGGAAGAACGAAGGAAAACGTTGAGGTAGTGTAAGTCAGGGGGTACCGTTGACCCCGAATCGTGGATCTCACTAATAAAACAAAATGGAGCACAAGGTCAGGCAGTACACCCTTCAAATCACGAATGAGGCCATACTCACGAATTACCATCTCAACTCAACCCCTCACCCCTTTGCGGACAATAAAAGTTCGAGGCGTCTGGATACGTGGCAACGTATCAGCATAGAATATCCGACTATCACTGTGGGCATTCCCGATTTCCAAGACTCACAGACTTGGCATTCAAGATTACTACAGCGATCTGGGTCGGGCCGCCACGGCAAGAAAGCTTGAAAAGAGGCGGTCTTGCGTCGCAATCTGAAATGTTACATTCATATGCCATGGGTACACCTAGGGGTCGGCATTGCAACCGCGCGGCTGGCTATTAACCAAGTGCTTCTACAACACCCAAGGGACACGTCAAGTCATTCAGTCTGTCGGCAGACGATAGCGTCACACTTAATGTATCTATATGAGAGAGAAAAGTGAGATACGATGAAATTTGGTGCCGTATATACCGAAGATATTAGCCGGGAAAGTATGTTGTCGGCTGAATAAGGGCATGATGCGAACGGCATAGTAGGTACCTGGTATTAATAGCTTCGGTATAATGGTATGTATTTAGAGGGCGGCCACTAGAATTTGAGACAGATGGAAGATACCAGCGTCGCATTCTTTAAAACATTCTCCATTTCTCATACACCTATATCTGCCAATCATAACTCAAATCATTCTCAAGAGTGCACTCCATATAACTAGCCAGTTGGCAAGAATGTCACTGCTACTATGGCCTACAAAAGCAGGCCCCTCCTTATTACTAAGTTCTCTATGGTGATATAAGCTCTTAGCTAAAAGTCTCTGCTATAAATAGTACATCTAGTTCTCCTCGTTTACTATAGTAAGACTGCATCTTAGAAGCTTGTAGCAGTGATTAATATTCATTCTTTAGTCTCCTCTTTTACCCTAGATGTAATAGCTTCTAGGTAGTCAAACATGTATTGGCTTTCAGCTCTCTGCAATAAGATAACTTATAGTGGGATTATTATATAATCTACAAATAAGAATGAATGGGCCCCTAGATCGGTACGTTGTTCTTGGGGCTCTATCGCCCTCCTTCACAGACATCCCGGTATACGACAAACGCGTTACATTGCAGCTTCCGGTCGAGCTTTTAGCAGCTCAGGCGGCTAGAAGACAATTAAAGTAGAGAAATAAACGGTATGGTCTTTTCCTTGGCTCTCATAGCTTGTTCATGATGTTTAAAATATGTCACATTGGTCTTGGGAATGGCAACCAAAAACTGAAGTTTTCAAATAGGAGCAACTTCGCCTAAATTGCCTCCTCCGCCCTCGCGTCAATCTACGCAGAGAAAAGGGAGGGAAACATCCGAATCCCCGTAGATCCATGTCTCAGGGCAGGCTCACATCCGTTCCCATCGATGGATTGAATAACACGTCCGAGGACATAAGACGGTAAGTTCCGTATGGATGCGGATGGCTAGCCAAGTCCAGTCAGCGTGAACAAGGGCCAAAGTCACAACATGTTTCAAGGCTGGGCTAATTAGCTCATTATTCCTTACTGAATTGATCCACCTCATCGCGCCGACAAGACAGGAACAGGCCTCCAATTTCGATGAGAGGCCAGACGAGAAGTCGTATAGGAGAGGCAGTAATGTATTTATTACTTCCTGGGGTTTGATCATTGCTCTCAGTCGCTGTGCCGTAAAGCTTGTTTACTCAGCAGGCGGTGTTGCTATCGGTTTCATAAAGTAGTCAATCTCAATGAGGACGGGTGATGAACCGAGTGTGGTACAAAAGCCTTGAATGAAATGTTGAAGAAAAGTGGCCATTTCATACTAGATATCTTGCGCAACCAATATGTTAAGAAGAACCTGACATTTGCTTAACACTAAGAACCTACAAAGCAGATAAACTGAACTAAAGAATTATATTAAGTACTAGTATTTGATATTGGCTACACTTCTTAGGTACATCGTAGAGAATTCCATCTCTTCTTTAAATTGTGGCGCGCTCTAGGGTAATTGTCCCCCTCGACCAAAATAAAAAAAGCTCTAGACTATAGCCATCGTTACGGTTGCCAATCGACCCACGCAGCGCCACTTTTTAATCCCGTCGGCAATGGAAAAGCTTGGAAGTTGGTCCTGTTCTGTGGAGGTAAAACAGTGACATGCAATCACAAATTGAAGGGCCGAAATACGGGCTCTCACCACCAAACCCACAGTGGAATATGGTGTCATCACCAAACAATTGTAAATTATATCCAGGGATGCCGGAAGTCGGGATGAATAAACAACCCGAGTGCTTCAGATTTCCCTTTTCAAGTCTCTGGAGCAAGTCCACGGTCTATCTTCTTCTGGAAGACCCCTTAATTTGTATCGCGCCGTAAAAGTGCACAGACTGGTAGCTGAATACGATGTCTGCGTTTCAGTTATGGTGTATGTACCTAAAAACTTAGCACGCTTCATAAACAAGAGCCCTAATTGTTCTGCCACTGCCATTGAAGCTTATTTTTAAGCATTTGAAAAAAGAAGAAGAGAGAATTTAGGCTTAATTTACAGGGGCAGCGTAAAATTGGTGCATCGTAATCTTGACCACTCTCGGGCTTACCACGCCTGGGAAAAAGAGAATATCCACCTGTCATGATTCCACTCTAATTTCCGGAGAGTGAGAACTGGGGTTAGCTTATGTTCCTTTTCAGCCCTGTTCATCGGGCGATGTCACCGTTTGGGTTTACTGCGATTGACTTTTTTTTCTTATCGCGATTCTCGATTTAGTATGCTGAGCGTTTGTTGGCTTTTCGTTTGGTAGCTGCTATCCGCGCACCGAATACGCGTTGACTGATACAAAGAACTGGGGATTTACTGTATATGATCCTTGCTAGCATGTTTTTCTCCCTGCGGCTCCATCCGAGAAACAGGGAGACGGATTGCATGGTGATACGTTCTGGATTAGGTCGAAGGGTGACATATGCTCCCATTGCGAATAATATTCCTCCAATCAGAGCATTTCCCCTGCTAACAACACCCTTGAATGAGATCTGAAACGAAGCTTACAAGGGCCATCTTGAGCATCCCTCTCATGACATTGCGCTATAAAGACTTTAGATCTCCCTTCAAGTTTATGCCTTTCGTTCTGCAGTTCAATAGTCTCTCTTTACAATCTAACTTTCTACACTCCTTGACCCTGGTGGTTATCCTCTCTTTTAAAATCTCACAAGAAATCTAAACATCCTTTTTTAACTAACAACAAACCAATCCTTCAAAATGAAGTTCTCCATCGTCTTCGCCGGCCTCTTCGCCTCCGCCACCATGGCCTCTCCCCAGGGCAACATCACCCCCAACACCATGGGCGCCCTCGAGCGACGCGCCTCCTTCCCCATCCCCGCCTCCAAGGGCTCCGTCACCTACAAGAAGGTCCAGACCATCTCCGGCGTCTTCGACGGCGGCATGAAGACCTACGGCCGCGGCGTCAAGTGCACTGGCCAGGTCGAGGGCGGTGACGCCGATGCCGTCTTCATCCTCAAGAACGGCGCTACTCTTAAGAACGCCATCATTGGCGCAGATCAGATCGAGGGTGTTCACTGCGAGGGCTCCTGCACCATCGAGAACGTCTGGTGGAAGAAGGTCTGCGAGGATGCTCTCTCCCTCAAGGGTGACGGTAACGCCCTCGTCAAGGGCGGTGGTGCCACTGGTGCTGCGGACAAGGTCATCCAGCACAATGGTCTCGGAACGGTCACCATTGATGGCTTCACCGTCGTCGACTTTGGTAAGCTCTACCGATCTTGCGGCAACTGCAAGAAGATGGGCACCCGCAACGTTGTCGTCAAGAACGTCAAGGCTTTCAACGGCAAGGTCCTCACCGGCATCAACTCCAACAAGGGCGACGTCTCCACCATCACTGGAACTTGCGCTTCTTCCGTCAAGGAGATCTGCGTTGAGTACGAGGGTACCGTCCCCGGAAAGGAGCCCAAGAAGCTCGGCTCTGGCCCCAGCAAGGCTTGCAAGTACTCTTCCGTCAAGTCTTGCTAAGCGCTTTACAATTGAGGCCTCAACGTTCAAATTGAGGGAGTAATAATGTGGAGAATGGTGAATGTCGGACAGGGGGTTAATAAGGTGCTTGAAGCACCTCTTGTTGAGGTTGGGAAAGCTACCAGTTCTGTACTTTCAACGTATATCACTTTACTATAAATACACTTCGTTGAACGAACTATAAGTGATTTCATTATAAAATACGTGACCATGAGTGCTCAACGGAGAAACATAATACACTGCTAGACCATGCTTCTGATCTTGCAATTCGTGTCCAATCAGAACTTCTTGTACCCAAGTCCAGATACAAAAGTCTGCTGCCAAACTTGCTGTTCTTTACCCTCGGCAAGCTCAACATAGAACTGAGCATGACCTTCCGCAGACGCTCCACTGTACATGGGCGTGCCATCCTCTTTTCTCTCATCGGCATAGTAGAATCTATCAACTATCAGTATTCTGTCTTGTAGCAGTCTCGTAGATGAACTCACTTGAAGCCTTGGTCTTTGTACGACGTAGCAGCAACCTCGATGAACCAAGCAGTCGCAGCCTTTCCAACGCCCAACGACATGATTGACGGAATGCGCACATCATTCTGAATGTTCCCAGTGTAGATGTACGTCGGGCTGCTATTTTTGGGGAAGTCTTTCCACCCCCTCACAGCTTCTTGGGCTGCGGCGTAAGCACTAAAGATGTTGACTGCCCCGCTCGTCTTGAAGCTGTCCAAGGGAACTTCGAAGATGTCGTTGGGATCATTAGTGTCGCCATGATAAGCTATTATCAATCAGATAAGGTTTTAATAGCGAGTATGATTTACTTACCGTTGTAGATGACGACGTGGGGATGGCCAAACTCGTTCCTGACCTTGGTAAAGGCCTGGATGACAGAGTCTGTGTCGCTGAGGTCTGTAGGGATATGAAGCTCTTTATCGGTGGAAGTAGATGGATCCTGAGACCGGGAAGCTAGAGCGAGTCTGTAGCCTTTTGCGGCAAAAGCTTGAGCGACACTTTTGCCGACCTTGGCACCGGCGCCAAAGATGAGAGCGATGGGAGAAGACATGTTGTTAGTGAAGGGCTGAATGTTATGATGCTTGGAGGTTGAATGATGATATTGATGGTCAGGGCCTTGCGGGAGAAAAAGGTGCTATTTATTTATCACTTCACTCATTACCAATACTGCATCTCGGCTTGACTAAGTGCATTTTCTGGTGTTTCATTGCATATGATATTGGTAAGCGATGCTCAGGTAATCGTAATCTTCAAGCCATCAACAGGGTGACCATTTGCTTATTCTGGTTAGATCCGAGTATGAATAAGCATAATCTTGATGATACCAACTACCCGCGGGCATTCAATGATCTTTGTCATGAATAATCGAATTCTTTGAATAGTCATACCAAGTTATACAGTCTGCCACACAGCCTGAATAATACGTCGCAGATGTGAGGAAACGAGACCGGACGTGGATGATATATTGCTTGTGAGGGTTGCACTACAAAGTCACCTGCTGTTGTACATGGAGAATTGGCCAGACCAAGTATCGCCACCCCGCTGAACATCACCTCTCTCGAAGAGCTTATTAGGTACCTTGGAAACAGACTGTGAGTAACACACTCACGAAGGAGAGAAAATGCACCACAAATATTTTTCTTGTATTTGTTTCCAGGTGTTCTTCTGCCATTTTGATATTTAGCATATCCTATTTCCCCCCAAACCAGAATACAAGTATTCTACCCAAGTCCCAAATACTTTGCCGAATGAGATAGCTCTGAGGTCAGGGTCGATCTGGGTTCCTGATGCATAAACCATTCAAATTTGAAAACCACCGCAATATCAATATCCAATCAGAGGTAACTATAAATTCAGAGTGACCATCACGAACGAGTTGAACACCTTTCTCTTGTCAAGATCACACGTCGCGAGACATCCTCGTCAGGCAAGGACTATCGTCACCTCAGACGAAGTCATCCATTTCTCCAAAGACAGTAACCAGCTCAGATATGAGGGCTCAGTATCGGGGTGCGGTTGCCTAAGCGTGTAAGAATATCCACATACGCGATGACAGTCTTTTACATAGTGTTGGTCAACCACGAGCCGCTATCCTTGGCTTTCTGGATCTCACTGTGGAAGATCTCCGCCATAGCTCTCTGCTTCGCTTCGGACAAGTTCCTCTGATCCCAACCCCAGTTGCGGATAATGTTGTCTTGTCGTTGCATCTGAGCTGGCGAGTATGAGCTGATACTTGGCGTACGCGAGCGTGTAGGGGTGGAGGGCCTCCGGGAGCTGGACTTCCAGGGCTTGAAACTGCCACCGCAGCACATTTTTATTTAGGGTAGATTTTGGGACGGTGGAAGAGCGCGAATGAGCTTGTGCAGAATATAAGGGTAAACGATGAGTGGTGTGGAGATGAGGGAGAGCATTTAGCGGATATTATAAACAATTAAAGGGAGATTTAGGGACGGGTTAGAGATTACTTATTTAGACTTGAACGTTCTATGCTTTCTAAAGAGACTTTCATGCATAAATATTATAAAAGTAAGATGAATTCAGCAATATTACTGGCTGGAAGACCTTAACGTGCCTAAGAAAATAAGCATATAAACGGTTTGGCCAAGTTTTGAGCTGGATCTGTTATTTGTAGTTGATACTTGTGACTGGAAGCTTATATCAGCACAGAGAACTTGGTAAAGTTCCTGGAAAGCATAAATAAGACTGGTTTTTACATATTAAATATTGGCCGAAAGCTGCGGGGCCAGGACAATTTAACTGGCTGAACCACGAAGCATCCATAGACAGTCACTTACTGGTATAACATACTTTCAATATGTCAGGTGCAGTGGCAATTCTAACGCTAGGCAGAGAACCCTCTGCGCCAAGATGGTATACGTCTCCGAGACTTGGATCTGTTGCGAAGTTTAAACTCTGTGTAAAAGAATTGCGTTGAATGCTAAGTCACCTGCACACTTCCGCCAAGGGTTTACTTAAAACTAGTGAGTTTTGCTGTATCACAAGAGTTTTTATTTTTATCAGCCTGATTATGCTTTTACTTGCGGGTTTTGTTTAGACTCGTGCTCGAAGTATTTTGGCTCTGCATTGGCTATGTAGTCGATTGCTATGTAAAGGTTAAACTTTAGGCTGCCAGCACAAGTGATGGGGACATGATACCAACGACCGAAAGTATAACGACGTGGTCAATTCGCTGGCAATTATTCTGCGTACAACACCACCAAGCCGCATCAAAACTCTCTTGACATCAGATACTCATATTGAGTGCTTCGCCACAACTTCCTCAAGCTCCCTTCTCATCTCATCCTTCACCTCATCCGAAGCCCAGCACATATCAATAGCACTCTTTGCCAAAGTTATCATGTCGCCATTACTAAAATTGCACATCTTCTTGACCAGAAGCCAATCATGTAAGATCCACGTATCTTCCATATAAGCTGGATCATCACTCCCGATGGCAATCGGAATTCCAGCGTCAAATAAGATGCGAATTCTGGGGAAGATCTCATCGACAGGCTCGTGGCGAAGATACCCCCATGGCGTAAGCGTCATCCCGATGCCTCTTTCTTTGATGCGACGTATGATCTTTGGATCTTGTGCGGCGTTTATACCGTGGTCGAGACGGTCGGCGCCAGTCTCACCGAGGTCGTTGACGACTTGGCGGATGTGTTTATGAGCGTCTTTATTTCCGACGTCACAGTGCGCAGTGATGCGGAAGCCGTCTTGTCTAGCTCTTTTGTATACTTCTTCAAACATCAGAGGAGGGCGATCGTTCTCGTCTGAATCAAGACCGATTCCGACTGCGACATCGCGGTAGGGCAGAACAGCCTCGTAGGTCTCCATGGCTGACTCTGGTGACATGTCACGCAGGAAGCACATGATCCACTTCGACTTGACCTATCACTTGCTAGCAACAATCATATCCGAAAGCCGTGCAGACTTACGTTCAATCGCTTCTCGGCGTGTTCCTGCGCCCGACGGAAACCATCCATCACAGTCTTGAAAGCAATTCCACGGCGGGTATGACCCTGCGGGTCAAAAAACGGCTCACAGTACCTCACATTCATACCCGCAACATGCCCAAAGTAGTTCATGGCAAGATCATAAAAGTCCTCTTCAGTAACAAGGACTTCAAACCCTCCGTAGTAGGCCTCGAAGAAAGTAAAACTCTCCTCGGCGTTGTCAATCTGGTGACCTGGACGGGCCTCCATGATGTAGTACGAGGCTCTGAGCTGCTCAAGATTGGTGTATACTGTTCCAGTGCGCTCGAGCTTGAGAGTCTGGTTGTTGCGCTTGGCGAGTTTCCAGCGGAGCTCGGGGGTTAAAGTACCTTCGATATGGACGTGGAGTTCAACTTTGGGAAGATCAAGGATGAACTTGTCGTCCGAGTCTATGAGTTCTTGGCGGAGCGAGAGACGCTCTTCGAGGGGCATGGCGAACTCCATTTTGAAAAAGTCTGGGAATAATTCTTGATGCTGAGAGTAATGAGAGCCTGATGAAAGACTTGAGAGATGTTTCTTCGATGAAATAGCAAAACTCGAGGATAATGGATCAGCATTTAATACTTGATGAGGTTGTAATGGCAAAGTGGGCTAGTCCTGAATAGGGTCCTGCGATCTCACCCGCAGCAGGAATGGCGAGACTAAACCTGAATAGGCTGCTCTTCAAGCGAAATACCTCCGATCATTCGGGGTAAACTTGGTCAATGAATCAGAAATTCATGGTGTGACTCACCTTCGGTTGATAATGCCCCGAGGTGTATTTGCGGACTTCAGTTCACAGAGACAACATAAGTACGTGGTATATGATTACGGGTTGGAATACGCCTGGTACGACCGCCAATTGAGAATACTGACTTTGTATAAATAATCCGAAGCTAATACGTGTGCAGCCAACTGGGGACATCTGGCTCTGTGTCAGGCATCATATATGAATGCTCATCAACCAGCTCTGATATCTTGGTTTCCAACTGCTTATGCCTTTCTTCCATATCCTCTCCCTCACGAGCCAAAGCAACAAAGTCCATGATGCTCTCGCAATCCTCCCAGATCCTTGCCCTGTTTCTTATCCCTGGCAACGGGCTTGTCGCGGGGCTGAACAGGAACCATACTCGCCTCCAATTCAATTCACGCCGCTCGCCTTTGCCATGTATCCAATCTTCCACGTTTTTACGAAAGCCGTGCCAATCATTCAGCAGGGCCTTTAGCTTTTCATGATAAGGTGCAATGGCCTCCGCTCGGCGCTGATGGTTAGCAGCCTTGGTCACATGGTGAACTTGTTCCATCTCAGGGTCCTCGGAGAGAATGAGTGCCCATCGATCCTCTTCGTCCTCTTCGGTTTCTAGTCCGATAGGGAGTGTTGGAGGTGGAACACCAAGAGGACAGAGAGGATCCAATGTTGGCAGACATTCACGAGACGCGGGATATTCGTTATTCTCAAGAACTTCCCACAGCCAAGGCATGTCTCGCAGTACATTGTCTCTGAATATTGGCTGTGCAAGCTTGAACATTACCCTGCAAGTCTTGGCAGTGCTGTCGACGTCGGTAATGTCAAGAAACGACAGGGTATGTTGAATAATCTCAGCAGGCAGGGCCAAGAGACCTGTCGTCGGCTGGGTATATCCCTCAGTGCATGAATTTTGTATGCATGACTTTAAAACTCGAGATATACCTGGGATCTCAACAGGGTTTGCGACAATCCACTCGTCACCTGGGATATGGAGCCAAGGCTGATCCCAGTCCTGGCGGGCTCGTTGCAACTCTGGCAAATGCAACTGTTTGCGCCTCGGTTCCGGAATACGGTCTCCAAGGCCATACGATGCAGGCATATTTCGCATCTCGCGCCAGTGCCAAAGTCCATTTAGGTCAACGTAGCCAAGGCGCCGCAAGGATAACTTTGCGTACATATCCAAACAGTATGAGTGCGCTGGCAGTGGGATCAGTGAATCTTCAAGCTCCTAGCATGAACTGTTAGCAAAGGCCAAAGAGTGGGAAACATAGCTTGGGGCATAGACTCACGATACAGCCCTCGCCGATGTACTCCCAGCCAGTGGTTACCTCTTTCAAGCCATGTCTTGGCGGGTAGAATGAAAGCCATCCTCTGAAATGGCGGCTTTCGATCAAGTTTGAGCCATTGGACTCTCCGGATACATAGAAGAGATTGCTGCTGCTCTGTTCGAGGATCTGATCACTTTTATCAGGTCTCCAACTCGACTGCTTGGGGATGAGAAATCGGATATTTCGACAGTTCTTCATTTGCGCAACGCTGAGGACATGGCCGTTGATGCCTTGCAGACTTTGGCATGAGGGTGAGGCGATATGTTCTGGGAGGACGTTTGAATGGTCAAGACGTTGTAGAGACCATTTTTGTGGATATTTCCGATTGCCTGAATAATAGGCTAGGCCGCTATACCATGTGCCGTGTGGTAGCCGGTCAAGATATGGGGAGGCACAGAGATCAGAAAGAGGATACTGGTCGGGTGCATCATTTGAGTAGTGGCCATCTTCTTCTCCAGAGAGAGATGAGTCTCCAGGCTCAATACCGTCACTCTCAGTCTCCCATCCTGAATCATACTCCAAAGGTTCTTCATCACTGGAGCTCTGTGCATCTGGCGTCCAATCTGGGTCATCCTCGTCGTCCAGGTCCGGCCAAGCACCAACTTCCGGAGGCCGAGCTGGACCCCGATCAGCAGTTGGGCATTGCTGACAAGATGCGTCGTCGAATTCGCCTTGGTAAGGCCAAGCAGTGAAACCGACGTAGTCTGCGCCCTCAAAGTTCCAGGCTGCGCTGGGCGGTTCGTCTGGCGTGCGGATGCGAGCGGTTGCCATGTCGACACCGCAGATTTGACAGTTGAAGGAGTACATGATCGTTGAGAAAGGCCCAGCATTCACAAGTCTCTGTGCTCTAGATGGAGATGGATCTTAGTACAGCCTTTACAGAGATTGGCTATGCCTTGTCGATGACCCGTGATGGAAAAGGGACCTCGTTGATTCTTTCCAACCGCTTTGCAGCGTTTGTTGTTTTGGATAAAGTGGACTCAGTATGCGGAAGAAATTGGCTCATCGGTGCCCTAATTCCGCAGAAGCCATGCCTCTAAACCTAGACAAGCTAGCTTTATTTGCAAATTGTGAGCATCCCTGTCATAGTTATTAAAATTTAACACAAACCAAGTTCTTTTATAAGCAGCTAATGGCAGTTTGTAAATACTTGACAGAATCTTCAATGACTGTAAATTTAACAAATTCTAATGAAAATATAGCCCTCCAATAAAAATCGTCTTATAGAGACATTAAGCAGGGTATTATAACAAGCCAAATCACTGCTGGGAGAGTCTCTGCCTTTGCCATCATAATGGGCTGACTTTGGCATGGCCTCACTTTCTTTTGTCTTATATGCATTTTTCGTAAAGTGAATAGCAAAAGATCATATCACTTGTATGTAGTAAGCTTACATCTCATGAAAGTCGGACTGGCAGATTATGCCTTTTACGAGGCCACCTGCTTCCAATACGAGGTACACAATATTCTGCGCTCGAAAATATCGACAGAATGTCTTGTCAGGCTCAGTCTCGTGTTAACTTGAGCATTATCTTTGAAGTATATAAGAGCAGTAAGCCCTCCAGCCATAGGGTCTAGCATACGCAGCACCATCGACACTCAAATAGCAAAACAGCCACTTCAAAGACATACTATTTCTTCTCTTTACTTCCGTAAACACAACTGATACTGCAATCATGCATTTTGCCAGCATCACCACTATCATCACCGCCATTCTCGCCTCCACTGCATCTGCAACTCCGGCTCCTACTAAACCCGCCGCTGACAACAACCTCGCAGTTGTGGTGGTCGGCGCAATCAGAGGCTTCGGATATGAGCAAACAGCGACTCCTGTCCGCGTCCCGTTTGGGAAGCTTACGCACTTCGGCCATCTCCCAGTCACCTCCCTCGCAGTCAGAGGTGTGATGGTCTCGGGAGATGGCCTTCCAGTTCCGGACATCGGCAAAGTCAGGTGCCGCCGGTACAAGGACTAGTATGGTCTCCAGCTCGGCAGCCTTGAGTTCAAGAAAGGGAAGAATGCGGACATTTCTACTAACGATGTGGACTTCGCTTGGGTTTTGTGCCGGGTTGAACAGTAATGTTTTGTTTTGTGGAGGGAATGTGCAGCAAGTGCATGATCTCAAACTTGAGTCTCAGTGGGCTGCCGAGGCGAGGTTCGATAGACAATCACGGAAGTCGGGACACAGATGTAGATATTCCTATTACCTGTATATGTAATATCTAGGTTTTAGTTACAAATACCGAACAATTACTCGAGCGTCACTTCTTCCTAGCTGTAAGAGCCATCTTAAGCTCAGATGTATCCAGAGTGAAATGATCTTTCAGACCTTTGAGGAACAACGGCTTTGACAAAGCTTCCTCACCAGCAAGGCAGATGTCGAAGCGATGCAAGATCATACACGTAGCGTAGCCAACTTCCATGAGACCCAGTTGCTTACCCACACATGCATAGCGTCCTGGGAAATGTGGTCAACCTTCAGAATGCAAGAAAACGGTGTTACAGACACGTTTAAGACTTACCAACTGAGAATGGAGCAAATACTGAACCGTCTTTTACCATCTCTGGTTTTGTCGTCCAACGCTCTGGGACAAAGTCATCAGGAGCAGTGAAGTACCGTTCATCTATTAGCCAGGTTAGCTTAAAGTAGTACATCGAGCGGGAATTTGCTCCTCATATTGTGCTGCATACCTCGATATAGCGTGTAGGATGGAACAGTCACTATGGTATCTCCAGGGATAAAGATGTCACCGACTCGTAATCCTTCTGGAGGGGTCAATCGCTGCAATCCAGACGGAACTGGAGGAAACAGTCGGAGTGTCTCATCGATACAAGCTTGTAGGTATGTCAACTTGGAAAAGCTTGAGTGATTAGGTCTTGAAGAGCCGGAAAACAAGTTGTCGATCTCGTCTTGAAGCCGGATGCACGCATCTTTGTTAATAGCCAACAGAAAAAACAGGCAGGTCAGTGTAATAGAAGTAGTATCACTGGCACAGGGTTAGCATAGTGGTATTACTACGCGCACAGTATCGTCATACCTTCCAGCAACAGCTATAAGCTGCATATCAGCCTGTAGGTTTAGCCAATCCTGTTCTTTTGGATTCATCTGGGACTTGTAATCTTCAAGGAGCCACGAGAAGATATTCGGAAGGTCCGGCTTGTTCTATATAATTCCATCAGCTTTGTATCTGAAACTTATATACTGTCATGACATACCTGTTCTTGATGTCGCACCTGATCGCCAAGCCATTTCTGGAAGATGGCATCTTGTCGACCAAGAAACGGCATCGCTCTGAAAAGGGGAAACATCCAGATCAGTTGACTAAACGTACCGGCCATTACCATATGCGACTCGACCAGTGCCATGAATGGATGCTTAATGCCATCTGTTAGCATGTTAAAGCTTTGCCCAAAAGCCAGGTCACCCATAGTATCGAAACTATAAAACTTGAACCACTTTGCAATATCAATAGTAATGTCTTGGCTTTGTTCTAGTCGATCGAGTAGTTGATTGGTGTATTTGACAACGCGGGGCTCGTAATCTCGGAGGGCTATGTGAGATGGTTAGCGTTGGCCTTTATTTAAGCTTGATAGTGGCTATTCGGAAGTCACCCTTTGAGCTAAATGCCCTGTCCCAGGCTCGTCGCCTACGAGAATGATCGTTCTTGTCGCGCGACATGTGGAGTGAGATGGCCGGCTGTTCGATGTTGTACCAAGGCCCCTTATTGCATGGCGAATTGTTGGCGTGTATTGCATGGAAGATCTTGGTATCGAGGATGGTTAGTGCCGATGGTCCTATACAATACTAGATTAGCTCCATAGGTATATGTTGAGGACGCTGCCACTTGCCGACGCGCACGATATCCCCATATTTTCTATGAATGTCCTGAATCTCTCTATAGAGCTGAAAGCTAGCAACGGAACGCTTGGTGAGATTAAAGTTGGAGACTCTGGACATGAAAGGACCCGGATACTGGTACAAGCGGTGAAAGAGGCTAATGCGATAGATGAATATGCTGCAAAAGGTCCCTGAAACCATCAAAGACACCATGTACATGGACGCAATGATGGACTCCAAGAAACTGTACGACGATCCAGCCTCTGTAGTCCCCAGCCTCTTGAAGCTAAGGGCCAGGAGACCAGCGATTATCAGAAGTCCTTGGAGTATCTTGATGGTGTAAAGATCCCATTCTCCCTTTCTGAAGATCAGAAGGTGGGCAAGTATCCCTACTGCCAACCCGGTTACGATGGCCAGTGAAGTCGGGTACATTGTCGAAGCGGGATTGTAGATTGAACACAGCGCCGGAAGCACTGACGAAACACCGACAGCTAGGTTATAAAAGACTTGTTGAAATCCGGAACGATAAGATTCCGGTCAATCAAAGCGCCGACCGGGCAGCCAAAGGATCTTCTCCGTTAGACTCTTTGATATGTCGAAAAGATGGGCTAATAGAGCTGCATCTTGCGAGATATGGACTAATAGAGAACATATGACAGACCCAAGCACACTGATCTCACCTCCAAGGATTTGTTATTAAAGCCAGCTAATTCGCCCTCCTTAGGAAGAAGTCGGGAGCTAATTTGAAATCATGGCATGGACTGGGCTAGACCTGCCAGTTAGAGATTTGGTGAAACAAAGCAGCAAGGATGAAAACAAGATGTGTGCAGGATTTGATTCGACATAGCATGGCGTCGTGGAACGTCGGCATCTTAGCTCCATCTTTCCATGATGACTTGGGTGAATAGAAGGTCTACTTTCGTAGCTTCAGTCTCACGTCATTTGCCACCCAACGATTCCATGGCTCCGATTACATATCACAGAACATGGTGTGTAGACACAAGGGGTATAGATAGTCAATTAAAGTATATAATACTAGACCGTCTACAATGCATCCAATAGAAAGCATCGAGAAAACGCGACATCAATAGCCTCGGGTGGCGTATAATACAATATAAAAATAGCGGCAGTTGAGCACGGAACGTCGTTCCGGGCGATATACCGAGTTGAGATGGATTGCTATCAAGAACCCTGTCCATCTCTACCTGATCGGCCTCGTCAAATCTTATTCACTGGCACCCCTGTCAGCCGGCTTATAAAGCCGTGACAAACTTTCCCTACCCGGTACTATGCATATGAAAGTTTGCGGAAGTACTCCGTACTTATCACGGAATGCTGTTTGAGGGTGTAGGGAGAAGAGTATCCGTGTATCCCATCATGTTTCCGATCGGAACGAGAGTATCGGTACGATTTCGCTTACAAGCCTTTTTACTCTTGCGAGAATTGTGTAATTAGCCAGACTGTACGAACTAGATGTAAACTATTTAAACGCCGGGGAAATCTTTTTTGCTTCTTTCACTTCCTGCTTATCATCTCACCTCCTTGAATTTTCGTTTATACCACATCATATTTTGAGTTTCACAGCCATGCAAGCCAATCAAAAGCTCTGCATTGCTATCTTTGGCCCTACTGCCTCCGGGAAGACCAAGCTGGGGGTTGCCATTGCGAAAGCGTTTCCGAGCGAGGTTATCTCTGTCGACAGTCTACAGTGTTACAAGGCGGGCAGCATTATAACCGCCAAGCCCACTGCTCAAGAGATAGCTGATGTTCCTCATCACCTGATCGATTATCTCGAGGCTGATGAGGAGCCCCATGACTTTGTGGCTATGGCTGCAGATAGGATGGAAGAAATCACAAAGCGAGGGAAACTCCCTATTCTTGTTGGAGGCTCAACGTCACTCACAATCCCTTTGATTCATGAGGCACTTAAGCGAAAGTACCGGTTCATTGCAGCAACTTTGATTCCGTGCCAGTCTACATACTGGCAGTCCATCCAAATCAGGACCGGCGACATGCTAGAGAGAGGTCTCTTGGCTGAGCTTGAGGAGCTAAGGGGTCTCCAGAAGAAGTTGCTCAATGATAACGATAACACATGCTTCAACAAAGGCGTATGGAAGGCCATCGGGTATCAAGAATTCTATCCCTATCTCGAAGCAGACCCGTCATGCAGCACGCGCCAGTCCTCATTCCAGAGGGGTCTCGCACTCACGAACGCCAACACCTTGCAGTACGGTTTCCATCAACTTGAATGGATACGCGCAATCCTGAACCCTTTCCTGCACCAAGCGGGCGTGGTATGCATGAGCCTCCCTGTCACTAGCAAGGCTTCGTGGATGTCAGATGTAGAGATACCTGCCATCTCAATGCTCAACGAACTTTGCTACAACTTGCGCACGGTCAAAGTCCCCGCCAGCGGCATATCAAACACCAGCCCCAAATCTCGAGTCGTGGGCCTTTTGTAGATCTCTCTTTTCTCCTACTTGTCGACGTTACACTAACTCTACGCTAGTGGTGGATCATCGCCCGGGAACGATCCGAGACATATCGATGCGGCTAAAAAGCTTGCTTTTGCTCTGCACCAACATGACTTCAAACTCGTCTACGGCGGCGGGACAACTGGGATCATGGGCGCCATTGCTAGCACTCTGGTGCAGCTGTCGGGGCCAAGTGCCGTACAAGGCTTCATCCCCGTCGCCCTCGCAAAATACGAGGAGAAAACAACCAAGAGAAGTGCCGACCCGTCAAAGTTCGGAAATCGGACCGTTGTAAAGGACATGCATACACGCAAGAGACTCATGATCGAGGCTGTCATTGGTGGCGCCCCCGGCAGCGGCTTCGTTGCTCTCAGTGGCGGATACGGTACCTTGGAGGAACTCCTCGAGACAACTACTTGGTACCAGCTTGGTATTCATCAATGCGGCATCTGTGTCTTTGACGTTTGCGGGTTCTACAAGGGTTTGATGGACTGGGTTCGTCAAGCTGCACTGGCAGGGTTTGTTGGCACAGAGGATGCCACTATACTGCGGGTTGCAACGACGGCTGAGGAAGTCATTGATGGCCTGAGCACCAATGACCACCGTTATTCAAGGATGGGTGAGCTAGAATGGGATTAGCTAGTACCTGATTGGGACAAGTGCCGCAGGCATAGCAGCATTACGATATATCATGTTCACCAGTCACACTGCATGTATCCCACGTCCCTTTGCATCTGAATACTCAAGTAAACCGGTATCTAGCGAGGAGATGATAGAAGGTTTACAACTGCCGCTTCCCGTGGCAACTCATGAGTTTTAGGAACCAGCCAATAAACCCCTGGCCGCTGACAACCCACTTTGACTTAAACGCCACTGACAAGCGAGAGGCCTCAAATTCACCCCCCAAGGTGACCCATGCCAAACTCTGTTACCCCGTTAAACATTCCGTTATAACCGCGATGCTTACTGCAGAATGTCAGATGTTTTTAAGTTTATACGACTTACGTAGGGTCCGTGACCTATCAAGGGGGAAATAACGACGGAGCAGTAGGTTTGGTCTGTACGTAGAGATTGTTGATTGATCTGGCGCGTGCTTTAATGAGGGTATTTCAATAAGGTCGAATTTGCGAATTCCCCAATTAATCGTTCCAGGTTGATTTGACGAAGCTGTGCACATTTGCAAGCACCTGATTGTGTGATACATCTTTATATCCCGTGTTATACTCTTATTCACAATCTGAAGATGGGATACTGTGAGGTCACCATCGTCAGAGCTGGCTTTGGTGGTATCCATCTCCTTCACACACTCCGTCAAAAGGGATTCCAATGCAACATTCTTGAAGCAGGCCATGACATCGGAGGCACCTGGCATCACAATTGCTATCCTGGAGCTAGAGTTGACACCAATATGCCGCTGTATCAGTTTTCATTTCCTGAAGTTTGGAATGTGAGTGTCTCGAAAAATATCGCATCACTGAGAACTATACTTACCATGTCTTCGCTAGAGTTGGACATGGTCGGAGACATTTCCCTGTCGTGATGAGATATGTCGATATTTCGACCATGTTGACAAAGTTCTGGACATCAGAAGGGATATAATCTTCAACAAGAAAGTCAACTCGGCACGATATATTTCCGAGCTGAGACTATGGAAGATAGGCACAGATGATGGTGGCGTCGAAACTTCGAGATTTCTATTATTAGGGACTGGCTTCAGCTCGGAGCCTTACATACCAGATATCAAGGGCTCAGAGACTTTCAGTGGCAAGATTTTTCATTTCGCACGTTGGCCAGCCTCGGGTATCGACTGGATCGGCAAGAGAGTCTCAATAGTCGGGACAGGAGCAACAGGTGTTCAGAGAGCTAGATGCAAGGCCTGTTAAGAAGGTCTCTTGGACAACACCTGGAGGGTTTGGATGACACCATCACCAGGTTGCCGGAAGAGCAACTGGTCTGAGTGCGCTTACTAGTATTCTGTCTGCGCATTCCAGTAACAATTTGCAGTTCATGTATCGATATAGATAGATCTGTCTATCAACTGAAGCAATTCACAATTTACTCTTACCCTGGCTGGTAACCTTCATTAAAGCCAGTCCATTACTCAAAACAACCTTGCCACCGGCGACCTGCGTAACAAACCTTACCTCGGACCAACCGTCCTGGTTGACCCCAGTAACCCACGCATGCGTAACCAACTTGTCGCCCGGCCTCACAGGACTAGCAAACCTCGCTTGGTACTCCTTAATGTTGGCAGGGTCCCCACCACCAAGCTCCTTCAACAGTGAGTGAGCCGTCGAGTTCCACGAGTACAGCCCATGCATAATTGTCCCTCCAAAGCCCATCTTCTGCCCGGGCTCAGGATCAGCATGCAGCGGGTTGTAGTCGCCATTCAATCTGTACAGCAGTGCCGACTCGGCGGTGGTCTGGACCTCAATCGTCGCATCTGGGGCCTTGTCCTTCGGCGGAGGGTAGTTCTCCGTAGCAGGACCCTTGGGCCCGCCCCAGTTGCCCTGGCCGATGAAGAAGCCGCTGCTGATGACGCGGGTGTGCACCTCGCCAGACTCTACATCGACAAGGTCAGTCTGCGTCTCGAGGACGGTGCCGGGGCGACCCTTGTCGTAGACGCCGATGACCTTCTGGCGGGTTTCGAAATTGCGGCCCGCGGAGGTGGTTGGGAGGGGCTTGAGGAATTGGATCTTCCGCTGGCCGTCTACGACGCGCGTGTAGTCAAGTTTGGGGACACCGGGGATCTGAACAGCTTTGCTTTCCTTGTAGTAATCGACTACTTCCTGGGAATCCTTCTTGAAGGCTGCGATGGGTCAGTGATTGGGGCTAGAGGTTGAAGTAGCGGAACTTACGAAGGATGACCGGGTATGTAGGGAAGACAGCGAATTTAGGGTGGAACTCCTATGTCTTGTCAGTACGAGCTCAAATTTTCTAGACAGGATGGCGACGGACGTAGAGGAAGTGTAGCTCATCAACAGTAGCGCCGATGGTAGTGGCGAAAAGTAAGACATCGCGCTGCAGCCACGTAACCTTGACAGGCGGGTACTCAAAACCAACACCGGGACTTGACATGATGGGTGATTGAGAACGGGTAAATGTGAGTATGTGGAAGAATAATGGAGGAGAAAATAAAGAGGAGACAGATTGGCTATATACCCCAGACTTTATTAGTAGCCAAGTGAAATGAACCGAGGTTTGCGGGGTGTGGGGAAGGGACGTAGTCTCAATACCCCAGACTTGATTGGTAGCCAACTAAAACAAGCCGAGGCTTGCAGGGTATCAGGAAGGGAAGATATTCTTAAGAAACTGTTATAATTTTTATTAGAGTTTATGTATTTAAAAAGGTAAATTATTTTATTTTTAATATCTTAATTTGTTTTTTTATTAACAATTTTACATATTATAATTACTATATAATAAGTTATAAGTTATGAATTTAATATCTATTAGATGGAGCTGTCTAGGACTCAAAGCCTTGGCCTGGATAGAAAGAGCAGAATGTCTTTACTCTATAGAGTGAAACAGCATCTAAATCTCGATTTTCTGGTTACACATGGTGGGCTGATGATTCCATTTGATAAGCAGTTTATGATAACGTGGCGCTTTAACGGCTGACATATACGGTGATACGACAATTAGTCAGGCTCAATTTATTTGCGTCACGTAATCTTCAACTTGGAGGTGTACTTATAAGCAGGCCCAAAGAACCCAGCATTTCTATCAATTTAATACCATTAAGACATCAAATATATAATGGCTACTACAAAAGGTCTCGTCAATATTCGCCCGGGCCTTGCCGAGCTTCAGGATATTCCTGTGCCAGCGCTTGAACCCGGTTACATCAGAGTCAAACCCACCGCGTGGGCCATCAACCCAGACGATTCGTACCATCTTGGACTAGAAGGTGATGAGAGTTGTGTCGGTGCCGTTGTAGGAACAGACTATGCAGGTGTTGTTGTACAAGTTGGTCCTGGAGTGGAGAGAGACTTCGAAGTTGGGGATCGAATTGCTGGAGGAATTAGCGGACAGTATGTAGAGCCCTCGAGATATTGGTATAAGACCAGTATTGACACATTACTAGGAATATTCTGCGGAAGCATGATGGCGCCTTTGCGCACTTGATTCATGTAAAGGGAGATATTCAGATGAAGATCCCTGATAACATGAGTGACGAAGATGCTGCGACGCAAGGGATTGCGCTCATCACGATGGTAAGCTAAGCCCTCCTGTAGGTTATTTGTTTATGCTAATGGGGGTTTTACAGGGCGTTGGCCTATATCAGCATCTCCATCTTCCCCTTCCAGATGCACCAGCAAAGAAACCCTTCCCTTTCTTTATCTATGGAGGTAGTACAGCCATGGGAATGGCCGCAATACAATTTGCGAAGCTCGCTGGCGCTACAGTCATTACTACTTCCTCTCCTGCCAATACAGACTATGTCAAGTCTCTGGGTGCCGATCATGTCCTCGACTACAAGTCCAATACTCTCATCGACGACATCCTCAGACTATCAGGCGGACCCCTTCTCCACGTCTTCGACACCCATCCCAACTCCACCAGCATCACCGCCTCTGCAGCAATCCTCCAAAAGTCCCCCTCCGCGATCTACATCTCCCTTAATCCTGGCCCGGAACACGAAGTCAAACGCCTCAACCCTCACATCACCGCCGAATCTATCCTCGCATACTCAGCCACAGGCAATCCATGGATGTACGAGAATGAGTTGTACGAGGCTGTACCGGCAGATTTTGCATTCCAGAAAAGATTTGTCAAAGTGGCTGAGAAGCTGTTCGAAGAGGGGCTAGTGAAGCCGCCGCGTGTTTTTCTGAATAGAGGGGGGAGTGGCTTGGAAGGCATATTGAAGGGGCTCGATGAGATGAGGGAGGGGAGGGTAAGTGGCGGGAAGCTTGTGTATACGCGAGAGGGAGGAACATTAATCTTTCAGTTTGAGAGGT